>JASAND010007285.1:0-134060 GCA_030248195.1 Trissonchulus latispiculum | reverse complement strand
AGTCAATTAGAGGAAAAAGTGGGGTGGGGAGACAATAGAGGGAAGAATTAGGGAAATGACGGAAAAGAAGAAATGAGAAAATCGAGCACAGAAGAGAAAGGGAAGGTGAGTTGAAATTAGCTAAATAAAAGGAAATTTGATTTTTAGATTAGGCTCGGAAATGTCCTCAAAAGGTTAAGTTTAAGGGGCAACCCCAAAAAAAGACCGCAAAGGTTAACGGTTTCTGGAAATGTCCTCAAGAGATTCTGTATCCAACCATCGTGCACCACCTATCGGCTTATGCTTGTCTCGAGGGGTGTGTGTCTTTGGCAGGACTGTTTGTACCTATTCAAAAACATGTCACTACAGTTTGGGAAAGAATTCAAACTGATACAGTTCTTCAAATTTTTGCCATTGCTTTGTCTGTATTTGTTGTGTTTGCTTTTTTGCGAAAGATTACTGTAATCAAGAACACTGAACATCATTGATCTGGCTTTGTCAAATTTTGTCTATCAGGAAATCTATAGGTGTTAGTGTTTATTCTAACGTGACTAAGTTATGATCATATACTGCAGCCTTTTCGTATGGCAAGGTTCAATATTTGATTTATGGTTTTCATGTGAACGGAGATTAAAATATCGATAATAGACACAAATAGATAATTAAACTCAATTTGATTGCGACCGACTGGCCGAGTGGAGAAAGCAACCGTTTGTTAAACCTGAGTAGTGCTGGTTCAATTTTCCCATAGTTCTTTTTTTAAAGCTACAAATCTTAAGTCTTTAGTACACAATGAGTATCTACTCCGTCCCCAAAACCTTTATATGCAAGATTTGAGAAGTCTATCTTGAAAAATAAGCGAAAAAACTAAGTTCAAAGTCGGGCCCAACAAACGCCGGTCCGTCTCTTACCTGTGAATTTTATCTGCTAGATTTGGTTGTGAAGTTTCCTGGACAAGGGCAAGAGGCAGTTGGGTAGAGCGTTCGCGAAAGGCTTCTTTTGGGGTATGAGTACCCAAAACATTTTAAGAGATCGGCAGGGGACCGGCTCGTTTAGGGAGAGGTCCCTTTCGTGGATGCTAGATTTATAGTTTCGTTGTTCAGGGTACAGTCTTTCAATATTACATCCCTTTAACGATAAACTGTCGATCTGTTCTATAATTCATATATCTCGCTAACAATCGCTTCTGAAAAAAAGCGGGATCCTTTGAAACTTAAAAGAAGGTAACAATTCAGATGTAAATATAGCTACATTTAGACCTATCCAGAAGTTTTTATAGGAGAACGAAAACTTTTTCACATAGACGTCCAGTCATAGTTATTAAAAATAAAAAGTGGAAGTTAACAAAACCAGTGGGAATCGAACACATGCATCATTGTGATTGTTTCTGCACTCGGCCAGTCGGTCGCAATTAAATTGAGTTTAATTATTTATTTGTGTCTATTATCTATATCTCCGTTCACATGAAAACCATAAATCAAATATCGAAACTTGCCATACGAAAAAGGCTGCGGTATATGATCATAACTTAGTCACGTTAGAATAAACACTAACACCTATAGATTTTCTGATAGACAAAATTTGACAAAGCCAGATCAATGATATTCAGCGTTCTTGATCACAGTAAAAAAGGAAACACAACAAATACAGACAAAGCAACGGCAAAAATGTGAAGAATGATTCACTGACAGAAACTAAGCATTTTGCTAGTCACACTTTCTTCTTTTCTTTAGCAAATAGTTTTAGATCTCTTTCATGTGTGCGCCGATGGCCGGGTGCTCTCGACTGCGAGTCCAAAGGTTGTGGGTTCGATTCCCACCGGCGCCAGAGTTTTGCTTGCAGACACCTACAGCCCCCAAAAGGCGCAAGACACATCAACTCAAGAAATATGCGCGTGACGCATCAACTCAAAAATCAAAAATTGGGAGACACATCAACTCAATAAAGCGAGTGACACATGAACTTAAGAAAACAGAAAATCGAAGGAAAAGAGACACACCAATTTAAAAACGGGAAAAAGCGTGACATATACAAGAGCTAATGTTTACCCTTGTGTGACACACTAAACGTCTACCACACCAAGTGGGGACCTGCCCCTTCAACATTTTGAACCGTCGTTTCACGCGCTAGACAGACTGTAGACGGATCTATTCCGTCAAAACGGTCTCGAAATGCTGAAACGGCCCAAGAAAATTCTTGGGGAGGGGACTCACCCCCGTGAGGAGAGGAACCCCCCACATGGCGCAGGTGACCGTTCGGCTACCGCAACTAGCGGTCCCCCCAAGTTTGCTGTAACATATCGCCACAACCCCCCGCACCAACAGACCGAACATTAGACCCGGGTGCAGCCAACTGCTGCCCCAGGTGTACTGAATATTGGGAGCCGGGGAACTTTGAGATGTTTGCACATTCACAACAGTAGAACTGCGAGTTGCGACCACCCGGAAGAGACGGAGCGAACCCCGACCCACCCCAGTCAACGTTAGACGCGGAGTCCCCGAGACCCCCGAACTAGTACTGGCTTGGGGGAGATACTCCAGCCCCCCAATCAGGGCATGGCGGACAGAAACATCCTGGTGAGCAGGCAAATTTTCAAAAAGAAAAGCTTTGTCTTTCAACTGTTTTGATCTGGCGAGTAATAGGAGTTGACGGCATTTACCGCATGAAACAGTTTGTAACAATATGTTTTGCCGATATAACTCTGTGAATTATTCAATAAACAAATACAAACAAACTTTTCTGCAAAATGAAAGCCTTGAAGCAGTGTCGGCTAATTGTGTCAGTCAATATTGCAAATCGTCTAGAGTCAGTCATAAATGCCTAGATTCCACCACTGCTGCCATAACACCTCTCGTTTGTGGTGTGCAAGCATACATTGCATATTGCAATGCTTAAAAATAAAGTTCTCCCAAACTGGTCTTCTGTTAGAAGATTGGACACGTGTAATGAAATATATTTTAGCTGTCTAAATTCTAACTAAATTCCTAGTTCTAACTAAAGCTCGAGTCTCTTATCCTTTCAATTACATCTTTATTTGTGACGAAGTGTGCGTAAGTGTTGTTAGAAGAGTCTATCCTTCAGGACAATTTCTCACTATTTATAGCCTGCCTGTTTGTTTAACGGCGTATCCAAGAGTCCTTGAAATTTATTAATTCCAACAATTGGTAGGACAATTTTTCGCTACTCACGGCCAGCTGTTTCCTTAGCGGCTTTAGCGGCAGAATCCAAGAATCTTTGAGATTTATTAATTGCAACAATTGTTACTATTTATATTACTTTTGCTGTGCCCCCAAAAGCATCCCGAGAAAAGCTTTTCCAATATTTATTGCAACAGTTGGTTCAATTCTGTGCCTCTCAAGAAGAAGTGGTCCGTAAGCGATGAAAATGGGGGAACTATTTGAATATTTAGAAAAATAACTTGACGTAAAATAATTCAGTTTGGCTTTGATAAAAGTGAAAATTATTGGTTAATCATCAGTAAAATGTTAGTGAACCTATCAACCACTTCAAGGAAATTTGAGATAAAACAATATAGGCACCCTCTAATTAATTTCTGCATGACGATTAAAATGTATATAGAATTTATTACCTCGCAAGCTTTCCGAACGCTTTTGCTTCCCTTCCACCTGGACCAATTAATCACCATGTCTGCAGTTTTCAAAATTTTAGCAGTCTTCAGTGTTTGCCTGAGTCTCGGCCGAGAGCGGTCGTGTTTTCCCCCCCAAAATCTAAGTGTGTCTCCCGTTGTGCCAGCGATTTGGCCGGGAATAAAGGCATACTTCTTCCCTTTAGGACGCGAGTTAGGGGCCCCCTCTGACCCACACAGGTCAGAGGAGAAGATCTGAGCACAGCAGCAAACACCCACATAATTGAGGGCCATTTGAGCTTATTATGCTCGGCCAGGTTAGCACATTAGGCACGCATTTTCTAGGAATTATAGGAGGCCCTTTTGGCCTAATATTCTATGTTTATTCGGCCTTCGGGTCTTGTTTTAAAAGACTAAGCCACGGCCGAATTGGCCTTAATTTTAGCACTAGGGGCTTTATGCCCAAATTTTTCCTTTTTATAAATATTTGGGAATTGAGTGGGACCGCTCTCTTTAGTGTTTGCATTATTAGTTAAAAATTCAAGGGTTGACTTTGTCCCCGCAGCCAGTGGTTAGAGCCGTTGGCCTTATCTCCAGGAAGGCGCTGCAAAATTAAAATTATGTTCAATATTAACTCAAATTATATTAATTGTGAATTTGTGGCTTCAATCAAACAGAACAAGCATTAATGAAGTGCAAAAGTTTGAATTACAAATCCTATCGCCAGCATTTGCGGAAGTGCGCAGTCAGAAATTTTAGTTTTGATTAAATGTTCAAATTAACTCGAAATTTTTAGTAACACTTGGTATTCAATTAGTAATAATTAAGGCAGGCATTTTCACTTCAGAATTGAGAGTCAAAGGATGCCAACTTAATTATTTACACAAATAATTAGGTGGTTAAAGTTATCTGCGTGAGATAAGTTACAGCCTTGATGATTTGTGATAGCATTTGGGAATACTGTGATATCTCGAATATTAATGTAAATTAACTTAAATTTTTACACAGCACTTGTAAGGAATTCACCCTCATTTAATTTATTTCATTTTGGAGCTTGAACGTCTAAAATAGCAGTTTTAACAATGCCTCGCTAATGATTACAGACAGTCGGTGGCATCTGATTACCAGCATGCAATGCAAGCTGGTTTCGTCAGTTTTGAGAACAACTAACTGAAAAGAATAATTTACAAAGTAGAAATTAGAGAAGAAGTCATACGTTTTCATTTGTAAACTTTACGAAGCTATCTTCAGGACTCCAAAACAGCCTTCGCATTGTACAAAAACGTTCTTGCGCTATAGACTTCAAGTTTTAAAGTCGGCAAACACTATCACTCCTTCAGTAGTTAAGTTGCAGGCGAACTAACAGAAATGATGCATGCCTAAAACAACACCACATTTTGGATGCCAAAGGCTTCTGAGCACTAGTAGTTGGTTTATACTAAACTTATGTTCAAGTCTGACTGTACTCCGAATATTCACTCTGAATTACTGTCAAAAAGCAGAGAGCGCTAAAATAGCAATCTTTTCCAATTATTGAGCAGTATAATTAATGAGGCAGTGTTGTTTCCGCCACTGCTAATAACTGAAACCAGATTCAAATCAGGCACAAAATTCTGACCGTCCCAATTTTGCTCTGTCATTGGTAAATTCAAGTTCTCTTGATAAGGAGAATAACAATAGACTTAAGCTTAATTTCCGTTGCATTTAACTGTCCAATTGCATACCGTGCAACCGCCGAGTGGCAATGTAATAGAAAATCAGTTGCAAGCATTTGTTGAAAGCCGTGCATGGCCTTAATACTTGCCACAACGATCACTTTTGAAACCATTCTATTGTCAATTTTACAGGCACATTGGCCATTTAAGACAAGAAGTTGATGTCAGCAAAATTGCAGCTTTTGAAATAACGATGCTACGTGCGAAGTCTCGGAAAAATGGAGGCTTGTCAGCGATGTTTCTTTTACAAAAACTGAAAATGAAATCGGGTTTCAGGTTCAAACAAAAACTTAAACTGAAGAAATTTTGGAAGAGACCGAAACTTGAATTGAAACTACGATTGTTTTAAGTTATTACTAGTAACTGAAACTAAAATCACCGTCTTAAGCAAAATATTGTTAATCTTAGGCACTGACTTAGTTATAGTCAAAAGATTTCTTACTTTTGTGCACAATTTAAAGTTGCAATTATCCTAAATCAGTACAAATGAATTCTCGAAATTGAGACCAAAGTGCTTGTTTGCCGTCATAGAAACTGAAAATCCGACTGAAGGGCAAGGCGAAACCAGAGACTCCAGGAACGCACGTAGAAAGGTAAACTGAAACGGAAACAATCTTGAAACTCGGGCTGAGTTAAAGTCCAAATCCAAAATGGAGTAATCGACGTTGAATTGAAGATACCGTATTCACAATTCGGCAAAGTCTATGTTTTTGTAAAGGTACGGTTGGATTTATGTCCGTGCCAATACGTATGATTGTAGAATAGCAGCAGAAACTCCTAATCATATTCAAATTACAGATTTCTTTTCCATATTCCTAACTGCACAGGAATAAATCACAATTAGTCTTTTAAGATCAACTACTTGTAACGTTTCTGAAAAATGCTGATTTAACATGATGTGAAGCTTTGAATTGAATCAGAGGTGACGTTAAACATAAACATAATCATGAAACACAACTTTGCAGTTATTTAGTAAGCATTTACCAGCAATGCAAAGAAACAGCGCAAAATTGTTTTAAACAATGTAACACTGATGTTAATGCCATTGAGACTGAAAGAGATGTCATTCTTGGATAATTGACAGAAGCTGACGCGAAGATGTAATCTAGAAGTTGAATTGGCAAATTTTATACATTTTGACTATTACACCTTCGAAGGAGGTTTATAACTTTTTGATTGTCTTGCAAAAGTTATCTAATTGCGTACGTACGATTACAGATTGATGGCAATGGTGATTTAAAAACTAAGTTCATCACGCACTGATTGAATACTTTTTAAATTTCTTTGCGCTGCTGAGGGAGCCGCAGTCAGTTTAATAAAAGAAAATTACGCTTGATTGAACCTAGAAAATAAGTTAATGTTTACCAAATGCTGTGCAAAAAAAACGAAAAGTCGTACAGGCTCTCAGAGAATGCTCGCAACTTCTTTTAAAGATCGTGAGCTTAAGCATTTCGTTAACGAATTTAAAATGTGCAATTCTAATTAGTGACGCAATAAGAAAAGCTTGAGAACCTCCGAACTGTTCTGAACATCATAGTAGGTTGAAAATTAGGATTAAGGGAACATGCTTGCGAACTTTTGGATAATTGGCATGAACCTACCTATGTTTGGTTCCCTCTTACATAGCTCCTGAATTTTAAGTTCAAAGCACGAAACTGATTACATATTATGTCCCGCTTTTACTGGGGGGTTATTTCCAACCGCAAATGCAAGTTACCTAGTAACTTGTTTAGAAAAATTGCTAAAGGAATTTAACATAAACTAATATATGAGGTTACAGAACTTCACATATGAGTGCTATGACTAGGTATAGCATAATGCTTGTTAAATTAAGCGGGTTGCAGTAAATTATAGGAAACTTTTCGTAGAACGGCTCAAGCTTACCGTTACCATAATTGAACGCTTCCTAGTTTTTAACAGTTTACTAGTTTATTAGCAGTTTACTAGTGAATTTGTTTCAAATCAAATAGCACCGTTTCTGGCGCCTGTCTTCACTAAATTTCCACCTTGCAGCGAGCAAGCCATAATGATTAGCCGGCATTAAGTCGCACTAGAAAGGACATATGGTATTAATTTAACGCTTAGTTCACAGTTAGTCGCTGCAAATTAGTAACCGATGTTTCTTAAACTTCCAGTGCCTGCGGCAACTATGTGAAAACAAACTGCAGAACGAAGCCACAAATTCACGACTACTTTGATAGGGTATTTTTTGACAGTTTTGTATATTTACAAGGGTTAAAACCGTAATGTAACTAATGGTTTTAACCCATTTGATTCAGGTTATATCGATCTGACCTGAAAGACTCCTTGGCATAATCGATTGGGCGGACCAATTTGAATCTGGCGCAACTGATAATTAATCTCAGTGGAAATTTATGACACTATTGTTATCGCCCGAGTTCTAACGGGCTGATTCTTGCTTCGGAGCCGGGGTATACTAGAAACTTTGATCAGTTATCTTCAATTCTGTTCTGATCCACAAATTACCATGGAAGTATAAGCTGGTAGTATTCAGTCCGATCCCAAGCAGTCTGTCTGGGAACGTGGAGTCCCGACCTTGTTTGTGTAGTATAAAGTATCTCATTTTGCTATTATAAAGTACGCTGGAGAATCCTGTTTTGCGATCTACGATTGGTCCTTGCTAAAGTTTGCATTATTGCTGCTCCGGAAAGAAAAGTACCCATTTTTGACTTGTTATCTGAAAGTTATTATGCCTTAAAATTTATTTGGTAAAAGGTCAAAGTTCGCTTCTAGGAAACCGTAGGTCAAACTTTTGAACGTAGGGAACAAACTTAGAGCTTAAAGTTCACAAGGTTGGAAAAGTCAAGGAAGTTTAAGTTTCAATTGAATTGATTCATGCAGTTTAAGTTTATGATTGGTAACTTGTAGTTCTTGTTATGCAAATGTTGTAGTATTATTAGTAGTTGTTGACCTCACCTGTAGTATTAATTTAGTTATCACTACAACAATATTATTAGTATCTTCTTGTAATCCTTGTGTTATACTAGTATTCTTCTATTTGTCAATAAATAGTGTTTGCGTGGAAAACTTAACTTATCGCTGATTTCCCGTCAGTAGGTTCGAAAGTAATTGAAATTGTATTAATCGTCTTATACTTGAATAAAAGGCGCGATTGCCTTAGAGATACGGCGCGATTGCCATTCAGGGACTCCGCTCAGGATCTAAACCGGAATCACGAAATCAGGAATAGTAAGTTTGCCTTGGATTTGGAAGAGCAGGAATTAGAGCCATCATCCAGAGATTCATCAGCCCAGCGATCAAGTCAAAGCAAGTGCTGACCCCTCTTGCTGATCTGCTGGAATCCAGTGCACTAAACGAACTCACAAAGAAGACCCCTACCAAGGTTGGCTGCAGGGAATCTCTGATTTTGGAACACCACCTTTCAGAGATCCGGTGCCTAAGTCTGCTTCGATAAGTGGACGCGCTGACCTTCCGTGTAATCGAAGTGAATTAAAGTCAAATTTAATATGATCGAAAGTTTATTTTAGTCCATTTTGAAATTCAGATTTTAAGAACTTCATTACACACGTTAGGGAAAATCTAATAATGGAAACCTAAAGACAGGACAGCTCTAAAAGGTCCAAAAACTAAACAACTACACTGAACCAGCAACAGACGGTTTCACTTCCAACTTTTCGTCTACAGTAACATTTCCACAATCATCAACTCAACAACAGCCAAACCCCAAAACTAAGTTACGGTGTATCAGTTGTGGTAAACGGTAACTACAGTGATACAACACTATGACTATAATTGGTGTTGATGTCCGTGTAGAAATAGTTATGAAAAAATAAATGCTTGAATTGCCTATGTAAAGGCTTCAGAGAAAACAAGTGCAAAAGAGACATTCTTTTGGCTGAAAATATCCATCACTATTCAGCATTTTACCATCACAGTAAAGAGTAAACCGCAAGTCTCAAATCAACACCTAACTATCCAAAATGGAACTTTTTACGCCAGAAAACCAGGGGCCGATGTTATCAAAGAACGAAACCCAGGCTTCAAGCTATAAACTGGAGTTAAAAAGGGTGATAAATCCAAACCCGATGGAACCAAAGTTGGGATAAAACTGGATTTTGAAACCCGGATTCATGACATGGTTTTGGCTTAAATTTGGGTTAAATTTACAGCCAATGTTACCATGAAACCCAGGTTTGCAAACTGGGGTTAAATTGGGGTTGGCCAAATCTTCAACCCTCCTCGATGAGGAGGGTTGGGTATGAACCTCGGGTTTTATTCCAAGTAATTTATGGGTTTCGCGTTTCGGGTTCTAAGTAATTTCAAGGGGGCGTGTACCTCGAGGATAAATTAACTGAATGTTTCAGAAAATTAACGCTAGTTTCATTAAAATTTGCACTTTTTTCAAAATTTCTTTTCAACATTATCTTTTATTTTTAGAAAAATTTTAAAATCTTAGCGTAAAAACTAATTTTTTCCGACCACATATTGCTTATCCCTTGGCCATTTTTCGTTAGTCCTGGACGGCGGCAGGGCTTGTATCTTGTCCTGGCTAGGGGCTTGGACCGCTTCCCGGACCTCCACCCCCGCGTTAACCTATGCATGAGACCTCAACTTTGAGGGGAAATTACTCGACAACCGACTTACTACTTTAATTTTAAAACTCGTTAAGGTGTACCGTTTGGAGCATAAAATATGTGAAAATCAGCGAGATCGGAGAAAGTCGAAAAAATGACTAAAACTTGGACACTAAATTAAGCATATTAGGATTTAACCTCGGATAGGCGACAGGACATTCATTTATCTGATAACAGTATCTCATTTATATAATAGGGCCCACAAGTTCTACAGAACTTATCTTGCTTTCTGCTATCCTGTTCTTGAAGGAAGCAAGTGATCAGGGAGCTGGAAAACTTGAAAATTTCGTTGATAAGTACTTCTAGGTTATACTAAGACAGAATGCTAGCAAATTTTACTTGGCCTATATTATACCCAATTGAAGCCTAAGGTAATATCTATTTCAAAAGCAGCTGACGGCTGCAGCGTCCTAACTTTAGTTTACTCGGACAGCGTTTAGCACCAACAGTACTATTTTAGAAATGTTGTTCACTGTCGCAGGAGTTATGGATTGATATCCAGTTTGAGTATATTTGGAAAAACTTAGAAATTTTCACTTTTCGTCCAGAATAAGCAAACGTGCCACCACGGCTGACTTGTTCAATCCTGAAGCATTTGTTTTGGCTACACTATGAGTGAGACAGCGAGACATATAAGTCGTCCACGGGCCGATGTTATTAAGCATCTCAACCCGGGTTGAAGCGTCAACCCGGGTTGAGATTGGGGTTGAAAACATCGACCCAGTGTTATCAAAATAGGGTTGAATAAACCCGGGTTGAAACAACAGGGTTGGGGTTGAAATTGGGGTCGCGTTCCAACCCAGTGTTATCATTATATTAGGGTTGAAAATTTGGGTTGGTTTTCGGGTTGAAATGGCTAAATCTCAACCCTGCTCAGTAAGGAGGGTTGAGATTTCAACCCGGGTTGAAACAACAGAGAAGACACTTTCCTTCTAGTTTTACAATAAAATTTTTTATATTTTTAAAAGAACATTTAAATGTACGTATCTATTATTTTTATTCTTTGGTCTTTTAACGAAAGTTTAAAATATATATCTCATACTTCCATTCGTAATATGTGAGGGCATTATTGAAAATAAAGTGATTTATTTAAGCTTTGTTTCAGCAAGCTTGTGCATTACTTTTTCCATCCCAATCTCTGTTTGGTTGGTATTTTGCCATTTATGATAAGCTAGCGTATATAGCTGTAACTGTGGACCGTTGGCTAGAGACTCAAAGGAAAGGCTACTTTAGTGCTTTCTGAAAATGGGGTTGAAATCTGGGTTGAAAACTGGGTTGAATCGGGGTTGAAACTGCTCAACCCGGGTTAAGCTAACCCAACCCCAAAAAACAATGATAACATAGGGTTGAGCAGCGGGGTTTAGCCAACCCGAAAATTTTAGGGTTGAACCCGAAAATGGGTTCAACCCGGGTTGAACTCAACCCGCTTTTGATAACATCGGCCCCAGGTTTTGTAATTTTCAAAGCCCGGTTCACGATGGTGTGCTTTGTGCTTTTGTGCTTTGTGCTTTCTCGGTTCATGGTGGTTTGAAAAGCACAATGCTTTGTGCTATGTGCTTTCCCGGTTCATGATGGTTTTCTATGCTTTGTGCTTTGTGCTTTGTGCTTTTGTGCTTTTGGTGTGCTTTGGGAATGTTTGACACTGTCAAACATTTTTAGTTGTGCTTTCAGTGCTTTCCAATCAAAACATGCCTTGCGCTATGCTGATTGGTTGAAAACTAAAACTGGACGTCACCTGAGCACTACAGTATTCCCAAAGTCGAAATAAAACTTATTTGGGCAAAAATTTAACATTTAATTTTTGGGAGCATAAGTATTAAATAATTATCATGAATTAGCTATCGTAAATAAATAAAGATTTTATGCAAAAATTTAATAAATCATGTTGATTTATATTAATTATTGTTTTTATTTATTATTATTGATCGTTATTATTAAGTTAAATTATATTATTTGAAACGTCAATAAATTTATCCTGTTAATGTTTTCTAAAATATCGAAATTTTGAATACCCTCCAAACTTGGTTCCGTGAACTGTGCTTTTGATATTGTGCTTTCTCATCATGAATCATTAGCTTTCTGTCACCTGAGCATAAAGCACAAAGCACTGTCTTCCGAGCACAAAGCACAAAGCACAAAGCACAGGAGACGAAAGCACAAAGCACAGGAGGCAAAGCACAAAGCACAGGAGACAAAGCACAAAGCACTTCATCGTGAACCGGGCTTAACGAGTAAAATAAGGAATTTGCAAGAAAGTGTGAAAAAAGCAAAGAGTGCAATTTCTTGATCAGCGCGTCGAAAACATGCCCATACCAATTTTTAGCTTAATCGGTCATATTCAGAAGTTTTAGCACTAGGAAGTAAGTGGGAATAATTCGACTATAAACATTTTTCCACATTGTAAACCTGCGGGTGGGCAGAGGAAACATGGCTTAACTTACGTATTGCACATTGACATGCGACGACACTCGTTAATGTCGTCGCATGTCCGAAGATGGTTCAGTTGAAATAAATCAGGAATAATTTTTAAGTCCTAACTAGTACTTTAGGAACCGTGTCAAAAATAGAAGGCTAAAAATTCGTATATACGATCGACTTATACGATTGGAAACCGTATAAACCATTTTGAAATATCGTATTTTTCTTCTGCTACAATCGTATAAAAATCGTATGCATAATTTGACTTTTTACTTCTGCAGTGCAAGGCAGGAACCTGAAGAATTTCATAATACGAAGCTCATTTTTTGAATCCCTTGCATGCTTAATAACTAAGTGTACTACAGGAAGCTTTGACAGACTTTTTGTAACCAAAAAACTATTTACAATATTCGCTCTTGACCCTACTTTAGCTTTGCAACAAAAACAGCATAGATTATAAAAACTCGTGTAAATATCGTATAACTTTAGAAAGAAATCATATAAATGGAATGTTAGTTTTGTATATACGATAAGACAGAAATCGTATAAAATATTTCGTATAATGCGGAATAGTTTTGACACGGTTCCTTAGTACCTTGATGCGCACAGAAATGCCAATTTCATTACCTAAGTAGTTGAAAATCGTTTGAGTTTGTTACCCCTCATGGCTAGGCATATTGATCACGATGTCATTTCATCTGGTGCGTTTGATAAAAAATATGGCAACTGATATAAATAAAAAACTGGCTATGCCTTTGCTCCACAGTGTTTCGTGCATAGATTTTGATAGTTCAAGCTGCTGCCCGGTCTCATTGCAATGAATATAATGGTAATGTCTCGATGCCGGTTCACCCCCCCAATTTCCCTCCTGTACATGTTAGACTGCAACCAAAATATACATACATAAATACAGCAAAATATTACATAATATTACAATTACCGTAAGCCAGACCAAATTTTCAGTTAACCTACTGTAGGAACAACCTATTCGAAGAGAAGTGGGGGTAATCCGCAATTATCCCTTGTCAGTTACATTCACACCATTGATGTTAATTAACTGATATCTAATCCTTGACTGGTGTCACGCCTCTAGAGGGCTATGTCAAAAACAACAGAAGAGAACAAGAAATCTAATCCATGGAAAACTATTTTAGCATAATTAAGCCTCTGTCCTTCCGAATCCATGGTCCAACGAAAATACGACACAAGTAACAGTAACTGTATCATTAATTGTAATACCCTGAGCATTACAAAAGATATAGCATGCTTTTTAATCCCTGGCCTCTCTGTTATCTCCGCTTCGCTCACAGCCTAAACTTCGAATGCAGGCTTCCTATGCCTAGTCGTAAACAAAAGGATTAATTTTACTGCTTATAAAAGATATCGTAGTCACGATTGCGACTCGATTTAATTTCAGTTTCGCTCTCCCAACAAGTGGGACCTCGTTTGCCCTGTCTAATCTCCCAATATCTCCGTGTTGCGGGATTTCAATTCAGTCAATCCAGGCCTTACTAGGCCTATTTAGTTGACTCACTTCAAAAGCCAGTTAAAAGCTGCATTAAGACATTGTTTCCCATTAGGGCACTCTTTTCAATTTCTCCAGTTTTGACTGTTTCGTTAGGGCACTGTTTCATTAGGGCACCGTTCCGTTAGGGCACCCTTTACGTGTTTCTTTGATATTTCATACTATTTGTCGTGTCGTACTGGATGACTATATTGAATAAATGTAGTTAAGTGTATTTAACAATTAATTAGACAGTTAGTTGACACGTATAGTGGCTCTAGCCTGTATAGTTAAAAGTACAAATAACAAATTTGTGCGAAATAGTCGAGTTCGCAAATATTATTATTTCAGTAGGATAAACAGTTTAAAAGTTTGCAATTTCAATTGTTTAGTAATTTAAAATTGTTATTTTTAAAAATCCGAATTCTTTCTTTCTTAAGTATTCCCAAAGTTTTGCTGAAGTCATCTTCAAGTGACTTCAGTGCAAAATGCAAACTTGTATAGAGAGAAATTACAATTCGTAAACATAATTTAAAAATTTGGAAATCAAACTAAATACAAGTTAATTGTTACTTAATTACTTAACTTAACTTAATTAGAGAAATAGATGATACATGTACAGAGGTACTATCACAATGACACAGTATGCTATCTACCAATTTACACAAATTTTTAAACAGTGCCAATTTCTCTATGTGCAGTGTCCTAACGAAACCCTTTGTTATCAAAGAGTAAGTGCAATTACTAAAGTGACAGAGTGCCCTAACGAAACAGTGCCCTAATGGGAGACAATTAAGACAGTGTTTCAAAAGAAAATACAAAACCTTCAGCAACAGCAAACAGGGGAATTGGTTTACATTTAACCTTTTTCAAATTATCAGACTGGCACACTGTCCCGAAAACATAAAATTTAAATATTACTTGTTTGTTATATCTTTTGTTCATTTGAATTTTTGACTGCATCTGGTGCCAGCTAAAATACAGAAAAAAGGTAGGTAGTATTTGAGCGGTTGAGAGAGCCACAGAGAAGGAGAGTTGGCTTCGCGCAACGCAGAGATGTTGTAACGTTGAGATACGGTCTATCGATTTATCACTGTCACCACAGCGATCCATGGGTGTTGCGGTTGCGGCAGTTGCTGCCATCATGGTCCTATTCTGCGGAACGGGGTCCTACGGATATCAGAAAGGAAAGCCCCTGGAGATGATCCCGTTCCCAAATGGCACGGTGGCGGTCAGGATGTGCGACCTCCTCTGCTACAAAAGCCCTTTCATCCACTACCGCTACGTCAGAAAGCCCTGGGATGCTGAGCTGCCTGAGAGGTGCTGCATTACGCGTCATTTCAGTGGGTTCAAATAAACCGAAAATCAGAATGGAAAAGTCCTCTAAACCACAAACTATGACAGACTGCTTGTAAGATAACCTTAGGAGAATATAAGCTGTTGTAACTATAGTTGTGTTGTAATTTGCTTGTGATTTGAATTGTTGTATTACGACTTTAATTGATTTGAAAATGGCGGAACTTTCTAAATTAATTTTAGGGTTCTACCTAGCATGGGCAAGCCACTTAAGGTGGTGATTCCTTTTGGGCATGTGTTGTTAATTGAAGGCACAAATCAAGACGAAATTTGATGAAACTTTCCAAAATAAGTTCTGTTAGCATTCTAGCGCCCTCCGAACAATCCTGCTTTAAAAATTCGACGTTCAGGACAGTTTTTGCCGATTTCTGACAGTTAGACAGCAGCTGCATAGCTGTGATTATATTCATTGGAAAGACTATGCTATGCTCTACATTTTTGCGTGTCGGAGTAACTTTCCAGCTTCTCGTTGTCGTAAGCCAGTACCAATTGTTTTAGTTTGGTCCGAAACTTTTCATTTTTTCAGAAGTCCAATAATCAACTGTTTCTTGAGCTATGCAAACCGTATAATTAAACGAAGCAGTTAATTTGATGGTCTGACAGATGCCAATTACCTGAGGCATGGGCATCTTCCAACTGTCATACCATAGGCTGCTATCATAAAAATGTAGATTTTGCGTAAACGCTACCAAATTTTTTCCAGCGATTGTGGAGCATTTAGTATGCATGCTAGAGGGTTCCCACATAGCGGATGTGTTTTAAACAAAAATACCCCGGGACTCTTTTTAGTTGCCCCGATTGCTGCTAAAGTGGTCGCCTACCAAATTTGGGAAAAGTTGTCTGAAACCAGGTTGCGCATACATTTTAGCTAATTTCTCCATTACAAAGAGCGATTTTTATAACAACTAAAAAATGGTCCCCAGGTATTTGATAGAGGTATCGAATGATCTAATCAATGTATCTCTAAAAATTTACTTCAGTCTGCAAAAAAGATAGATTTTAGACACCCGATCCTTAACTCAGGCTCCACCCCTAACCCGACCATGACACATTCAGGACATATTCAACATATCGCCCTTAACTGTATTAACAGCACAACAAACGAAGCATAAAATGTATTAAACGTGAAATCAACAAAGAGAACAGTCTCCGTGCATTTTTGTGCAAATACTTGCAACTGTTTTCCTCTTCCGCCATTTAAACAGAATGCCATGTCGCAGTCGAAAATAGCTATCAACCAAACGTTCATGCCGGCGACCTAAAAATAGAACATCGGCGGATTATTTGTAATCAGTAATAGCAATTGGATATAAACGATTTAGTTTTTTTGTGCGTTGTTCTCAGTTAGCATGTTCTCATGTCAAGTTTAAGCAAGTAAGAGTCCATTGAAGTAAACCGCGAACGCCGATAGGAAAACTTAAATAAACTTAACCAGCGAAGTAGCGAGAATGGGTTGACGCTGCTTTTTCCGTCTACCGTAATAACTTTTAGTAGAAGCTTCTGGTCGAGCCGGTGTGAGTTCTCCGCATCGAGAGCTTCGATTTGAATACCATCAAGAGTCCATGATTTCCTTCTATATATTAGAAGAAGAGTAACCCACTAGAGGGCTCCTCTTCTTGGCATTGCGTAACGGCGCTCTGATCACAATAAACGAATGTTCCCCGTTTGGGGGGGGGGGTCGATAGGTATACCCTCCCCCTTTTGGTTGGGGGGAGGGTAGCCGAAAGTGGTCCCCGTTTGGGGGGGGGGGTAGCCATGAGTGGTCTCGTTTGGGGGGTAGCCAAGAGTGGTCCCCGTTTGGGGGGAGGTCGCTGACAGAGGTCCCCGTTTGGGGGAGGGGTCGCTCATGCAGGCTAAGTTTTGCTCATTCTGATTGGCTGTTGGTGACCCCCCCCCCCAAACGGGGACCAGTTTTTGTGACCACACCCCCAAACGGGGACCCTTTTTGGAAATAAGTTGTAACTACCGTAATCCTTTGCTAACCCCCCCCCCCCAAACGGAGGGGGGTTTCTGCAATTTGATTGGCTGTTGGCTACCCCCCACCAAACGGGGACCTCCTTTTGGCTACCCTCCCCCCCACTGTAGTAGAGACTACCTTGCTAAACATCAGATAACAACTATACTTCTATCATCATAACGGATACAATCCCATTGCTTTCTAAAACTTTCTCTTTCACGTTTCTACATCCACCAAACAGAGGGGGGTATGCGCTGCCGATTTGGTCTACCCCCCAATCGGGGGAACATTCGCGTATTGTGGTCGGAGTACCGTTACGCAATGCCAAGAAGAGAAGCCCTCTAGTGGCTTACTCTTCTTCTTAGGTATATATAGTGCAATTATGCACTCTTGGTACCATATTGACCATATTGTAGCGCTGAGCTACCAGTATAACTGCGAGGCCGGAAATTGAACCCATGATTCGTTTAATAATGATTAAAATACCACAAAGTCACAATGACAGCAACCTGAATCAAATGGGTTAAAACCCAATATGGGTTTTAACCCAACAATATGTTAGCATTGAGAATGTAATGCAATCAAACAAACAACTTTAGATAGCTGAACCGTTTCTAACAATTTAGAGTTCTCATCAAAATACTTTTAAACTGCTGAGCCTTTGCTAACCATTTGGAAACTTCCAAAGAAAGGAAGTTAGATACTGGCAGAATTTTAACTGTATTTTAGGATTATTCATAAACCACAGTTACTCGAAATGGTTTCAGACTGCTACTAGAAAATGTTTATAACCAAGGGCCTAATGACCAACAAGACCATGACAAACAAGCCTAATGACTAATATGGCCTAGTCTAGACAGAGAATTTAAGTAAGCAGATGTTACAGCCGAAAGCATTCATTGCGTTAATGCGCTAGACAAGCAGAGAAGCTGAAATAACAGGCATGCAAAGATAAAGTAGAAACTGTATTCTTCAAAGTGCGGTGATTTGTGCATAAATAAAGTTAGCTTCTTATATAAAATTAACTAATCGGACATTTTGTATTTATGATTATCCTAGCCCCCTCCTTTGATGTACACACTATGCCTTAATTCCCTTTTTGAAGCAGAATTCTAAATTAATTTCCACTATAACAGGCGTCTAGCCCTTACACTCTTAGCAGAATTCTAAATGAATATTTTCAATAATAACCCTCTCAAATCCCCTATGAGATACATCTGGCGATATCTAACACACCTCGTGTGAAATATTTTCAAACTGGTATTTTCAAACTGGTACGTATGTGGATATGTGAATCTGAAATATGCAGTTTAGTTCATACTGGCTACAAGTCATTACGGCGGCGAAAAAAAGGCGTCCTCGCCGACAAGTTAAGAGGCAGAGCTCAGGGGTAGGACGACGTGAAGGAACGGTTGTGGGGTGGCGTCAATCCCCAAATTGAAACGGAATGCATGCGTGATGCACGTAGACAGGAGATGCCGGCCATCCGAAGACAAGTGAAGGCCATCACGAGCAAACAATCTCGGATCATAAAACAAAGGGGACAAGTCTAGGACTTGTATGTTGCGGGGAGTTGCCGAATCGGACAAAGAACCTAACAGACGCGATCGAAAAAGCTCGATAGAATGGTCCACGCGTGTATGCGCGTGGGACAGACGGGGAAGCAAAGAACACAGAACAAGAGTCTGGTGTGGATTGGCGGTGGCATATGGAAGAGCCCACTTAAGCAAGTTACGGGCAATCTTTGTAGCTGGAGACAACTTGTTGTCTTTGCTCAGGAGGTCGTTGGTGCCAGCAAGGACCACCAACACCTTCACATAAGGACCAGCCGCAGTACTGGCCACAGTGGTGATGAAACAGCGCTTAGCTCCCCTAATAGAAACCACACGAGCACCGTCTTCAGAAACAGTAACGCCGGAAAGCAGCGAGTCTCCTACAGCTAGCGCAACTGGGAAATGGAAACAAGGACTAGGCTGATCTCGCAGCGCTTTGCGGACAGCCATGAGGATGCGGCCACCCCAGTTTTGCCCAGTACCACGCTGGGTACCCCAGAACGGGTCGGCGACGTTTTCATGCAGGGGAGCGGGCCATGTATCATGAAGGATCCGACGAAGGGAAGGATTTTGGGAAAACTTCTCAAAACAAAGACGAGTCAAGCAAAGTACTGCTACGTCGCGCCACTTTAAATGAAAGGCCGGAACATCAGTAACTAGAGTGCGCGACAACTGCTTAACCTTCATTCCAGAAGGCTGGGGTTGCTGAAGAGTCACTGTGAGAGTATGGTCCTCAGCAGCGCGTGTCTTCGCGAGTTGATAGGCTCTCTCGACAGTTTCGTAGACATCATCATTCACTACAATCCGGCAAGCATGTAGGTTAGACAGTGGATGGGATTCCCCATTATAGCGGCACGGCCGGTGTAGATCCTAAAATATCGAAAGATGAAAGTGAGTCAGCGTAAAAAAACACCGACAAAAAAGAACTTGTGGAAAATTTTTCTTGAGTTCAGATGTAGAAGCCAAAACTTGAGATGTGTGAGAAAAGCAAGAACAGTAAGCAAAAGTAAGGTGTGCACCAGTTACCATTCAACAGACGCCACAAATACCAAGTTAAGAGCAGGCATGCGAAAATTGACTGAAAACAAGAACAAAAGCAAAGACAACAGGAAAACAACCAAATCGAAATCTCAGCTAATTTAAGCAGAAGAGAAGGAATTGGGCGACCTGCATGTGCGGATGCTACTGTGACTTCGCCATCAGCACAAGCAGATCGAGCATAGATAAAAGAATACACGAAGCTGCTGAGAATTCGAACATATAGGCAGGCAAAATAAACAGATCAGGGAATGGAGACTCAACAAAAGACAGTTAATCAGATCAAGAATTTTGGCGACTGCACTTTCTGATGCTACTATGACTTCGCCACCAGAACGGGCAGATCGTGACAACGAGATAAGCGACATAGGAAGCAGAACTTGTTGAGAAACCGATAATGTACAGAGACCACATACTCAAGCTTTATACAGCATGCACAGCTAAAACTCAGTGCTCTGTAGTGTGAATGTAAATTTAACAGAACGACTGCACAAGCTGGTGCTACTATGACTTCGCCACCAGAACGGGCAGATCGTGTTCGACGTAGTATGTGTAAACTACAGCGTTCACAGAAACACTGAACCTTGATGTAGCGCTGAGCTACCAGTATAACTGCGAGGCCGGAAATTGAACCCATGATTCGTTTAATAATGATTAAAATACCACAAAGTCACAATGACAGCAACCTGAATCAAATGGGTTAAAACCCAATATGGGTTTTAACCCAACAATATGTTAGCATTGAGAATGTAATGCAATCAAACAAACAACTTTAGATAGCTGAACCGTTTCTAACAATTTAGAGTTCTCATCAAAATACTTTTAAACTGCTGAGCCTTTGCTAACCATTTGGAAACTTCCAAAGAAAGGAAGTTAGATACTGGCAGAATTTTAACTGTATTTTAGGATTATTCATAAACCACAGTTACTCGAAATGGTTTCAGACTGCTACTAGAAAATGTTTATAACCAAGGGCCTAATGACCAACAAGACCATGACAAACAAGCCTAATGACTAATATGGCCTAGTCTAGACAGAGAATTTAAGTAAGCAGATGTTACAGCCGAAAGCATTCATTGCGTTAATGCGCTAGACAAGCAGAGAAGCTGAAATAACAGGCATGCAAAGATAAAGTAGAAACTGTATTCTTCAAAGTGCGGTGATTTGTGCATAAATAAAGTTAGCTTCTTATATAAAATTAACTAATCGGACATTTTGTATTTATGATTATCCTAGCCCCCTCCTTTGATGTACACACTATGCCTTAATTCCCTTTTTGAAGCAGAATTCTAAATTAATTTCCACTATAACAGGCGTCTAGCCCTTACACTCTTAGCAGAATTCTAAATGAATATTTTCAATAATAACCCTCTCAAATCCCCTATGAGATACATCTGGCGATATCTAACACACCTCGTGTGAAATATTTTCAAACTGGTATTTTCAAACTGGTACGTATGTGGATATGTGAATCTGAAATATGCAGTTTAGTTCATACTGGCTACAATATTTTTGAGACATTTCGATTTTTGGTCATTTTGCTCTTTCACAATCTTTGGACACTTTGATGCTCCGTAATTAAAATTTCCTGCATTTTGGCCCTATTACAACTTTTTATCTAAACAACGTGAGCTTTCGAATGATACCCATATTTGGCAGTTTCCGTTACTTTCAGTTTTGATCATTTGCAGCATCATCGTGTCAAGTACTTTAACATGACGCATTTGTTGGAGCCACAGGTGTCTGCGAGGGCATCACCCACCCCTAATCCACATGCAAAATTTCAGCCGAATCGGCCAACGCTAGCAAAAGTCACAGCACTTGACATCAACTTTGACCCATTTAAACAGGTTTTTGCCATCTTTGTCACCTTCGAAGCTCCGTAACTAATTGTCTTTACATTTTAATGCTTTGGCCCTATTACAATTTTTATCTACTCAACGAGAGCTTTCGAATGATGCCCATGTTGGGCGGTTTCTACAACTCTCAATTTTGACCATTTGCAGCATTACCGTATCGAATACTTTCGCATACCGCAACGGGGGGGGGAGCCCTCCGACCTCCAGTCAACACTTCACCCAACCCCTAACCCACGTTGTAGCATTTCAGTCAATTCGGTCCACCCTAGCAAAAGTTACAGGGGGACATGAGTGGTAACGAGATCAATAATAATAATAATAATAATATAGGGGCATACCCAGATGAAAGGGTTGTCTTTTTTGTGAAAAAAGCGGCAACCCAATAAACTAAGCCCAATAATTTTCTCTGGTTGGGGTAACTCTACTCTTTTGCTGGGCAGTTGTTGGTCATAGCCTTGCATCATCTATTTTACAAACGAATACGCGACATCAAAAAGATAGTTGACTCAGCTAGGGTATGCTGCTGACCCTCACTCTTTAACCCTTGCCTCCGAACGAAGGATCGGAAACTTTTTCAAATCTTTCTGTCGTATCCCTTTGTTTTACTTTTAAACTGAGGGAAAAACTGCTGATTGTGACTGATAAAAATAGTTTAACAAAAGTGCAAAAACGATACTAAATAATAGAAGTTCTTTGCCTAGCCTACAGATAAACAGTCAGTTGGTACGAGGAGAGCAACTGCTTTGCTGTGACAAATAAGGGCCTGCAAGTCTGAATTCTGAGTCTGAGAAAAAATTCAGTTTTCATTTGCAATGATTCATATCCAATGTCAACTTTCTTGGGTTTAAGACTCGTTTCAACTTCAAAAAGAGCAGTCGATCGTTGAACGAAGTTTTGTTATCATTTGCCAAAATTTAATAATAGCAAGTGAAATCGAAATTAACACGAAGCTTTTTTAACTCTGAAAGTTTAACAATTTGTGTGTCGCTTTGAATATTGACTATGTAATGACTAAACATAGTATGCAACCTATGCTAGCTATAAGGTTCGTCAAAAAGTCAAACAAACTGCTTTGCAATGAAACCGGGAATAGAAAATGGCACTTACCTTACTTCTGAAAACGTTTTCGACGATTGATGTTAAAATTAATTTTAAAAAAAACATTGAAATTTTAACTTTTTGGTGCAGCAGGTTTTTTGCGTCGTCTCATTGGCTTGGCTTTCTATGCGTTTCCATGCAAAATACGTAGCTTTTACATCGATCCACGTAACTTGCCTTAGGAACGTAAGACAATGACTTACATGTACTCGTTCATTTTCTGATTTATTACAACCGAGGAGTCATCAAGTAAACAAGCCTTTTCAATTTTTTACAAGATCAATAATTGTATTGAGAAATATCAAACCGGTTGCAAGTTTCAACTGCTATGGCACCCGTTTCAGTGTTTACATGAGATCAGCTTTTTGCAGACCTTTAGTCACAATCACATAATTAATAACAATTAAAGTAATTTAATTAGAATTTATTGTGTCGATTAGAATTTATTGTATAAAAATATTCGAAGAATGGAAAACAAAGAAAAGTTTACCGACGAACGAATTCTTCTAACGATTTCTGAAACCCATTAGATATACCATTTTTATGTACAAAATTTGAAAAATAACCTTTAACAAAACAGTAAGGGATATTTCTGGGATCTTTTCTTGATAACCCCCCCAGGCCCAGATTTCGCAAAGCTTGACCAAATGAGCTGAAATTTGGTATGGGTATGTTTTCGACCACGCTGAGTTCAAATATCGCCAAATTTTTCGATTTCGCGAAATTCAATTTTTTCGATTCGCAAGGGGGGACCAAGGGGAACCGAAAAATTTTTTGTCTTCGATTTTCCTGAAAAGTTGTATTCAGGGGTTTTCGGGGTCGCAGAACACGAATCTGAAGTCTGTTTTTCGATTCAGCTTTTCATTAGTTCAGAATAATCTTAACTTATAAGCTTAAGATGTAAGCTTATACTGAGCTAACGAAAAGCTGAATCGAAAAACGGACTTCAGCTTCGTGTTCTGTGACCCCGAAAACCCCTGAATACATCTTTTCAGCAAAATCGAAGACAAAAATTTTTTCGGTTCCCCTTGGTCCCCCCCTACGAATCAAAAAAAATCGAATTTCGCGAAATCGAAAAATTTTGCGATATTTGAACTCAGCGTGGTCGAAAACATACATACCCATACCAAATTTCAGCTCATTTGGTCAAGTTTTGCGAAATCTGGGCCTGGGGGGATTATCCTGAAAAGATCCTATTTCTGTTCAGCAGATCTAATGTCGCCAAATGTTACTCCCATGAACCACTTTTCAATTTTGCTTGTTTCTCAAATTTTCAAATTCCTTGTTAATGTTTTTGAAAATAAAGGCAATTCTGTCCTATACCACACCCGTGTGTGAAGATTTCATTAATTTGGTCAAATTATTGAGGTGGTGCTAAGTTGACATACAGTAGTAGTAATAGTCAGCACAATTGAGCACTCTTTGGGTGCCATTTTGCTCTCACTTTGGGGAGCTATTGGGTGACCATTTTGCTCCCATTTTTTGGGTGACCATTTGGCTCTCAACTTTTGGGTGACTAATTAGCTCCCAATGGTGATGCATGTCATGAGTGAAAATTTTGAGTGATGATTTGACTCAACTTTTGGGTGACCATTTTCTCTCACTTTTGGGTGACACTTTTGCTCTCACTTTTGGGTGACACTTTTGCTCTCACTTTTGGGTGGTGATTTGACTCAACTTTCGGGTGGTGATTTGACTCAACTTTTGAGTGGTGATTTGACTCAACTTTTGGGTGGCCATTTGACTCTCAACGTTTGAGTGGTAATTTGACTCAACTTTTGGGTGACATTTTTGCTCTCATTTTTGGGTGACATTTTTGCTCTCAACTTTTGGGTGACTGTTTTGCTCCCAATGGTAATGAATGTGATGACGATGAGTAAAAATTTTGAGTGATGATTTGACTCAACTTTTGGGTGGTGATTTGACTCTCAACTTTTGAGTAGTGATTTGACTCAACTTTTGGGTGACACTTTTGCTCTCAACTTTTGGGTGACTGTTTTGCTCCCAATGGTAATGAATGTGATGACGATGAGTGAAAATTTTGAGTGATGATTTGACTCAACTTTTGGGTGGTGATTTGACTCTCAACTTTTGAGTAGTGATTTGACTCAACTTTCGGGTGGTGATTTGACTCAACTTTTGAGTGGTGATTTGACTCAGCTTTTGGGTGGTGATTTGACTCTCAACTTTTGAGTAGTGATTTGACTCAACTTTTGGGTGACACTTTGGCTCTCACTTTTGAGTGACTATTTTGCTCTCACTTTTGGGTGACTATTTTGCTCTCACTTTTGGGTGACCATTTTGCTCTCACTTTTGGGTGGCGTTTTTGCTCTCACTTTTATGTGACACGTTTGCGCTCAACTTTTTTGAGGTAAGCTTGTGGCTGATAGCTCAATATCATTGTTAAGTACTGTCAATGTGTTGATTAATAGAATATATGGGATTTTTTTCGTATTAATTTTTACACTATAGTGATCTAGTTTCACACTATAACGTTCTGTTCACAAATGTGGTGTTTGTTCATGTTCATACCGTATTCAGACGATATGCTCATAAGATCATGTTCATTTAATATTCACATCAATGTTCATAACTTTGGGAGATGCTCCATAACATTGCCTTTATGAAACCTATACTGTTTATGAAGCAAAGTTGATTGATCTATAAATTTGTTGGCCTGGATTTTTAAGTAAATACATATTACTGGAGATCCAGCAAGATGACAACAACTGCAGGTAAGTTCATTGTTCAAGTGTATAATCTAGTTAATTGTTAAATTAAAACTCATGTAACCTCAAATGTGGGCAATGATTCTATTTGTTTGTTACTAAGACAGAGTTGTTTTATTTCAGAATTAATGCCAGGTGGCCAGGACAAGAGAAAACTGTTGGAATGCATGACATGTCATCAGACATTCACAGAATTGAGAAACCTTAACCGACACAAGAGAGAACGACATAGTGAATCAGACTCTCATCGCTGCAATCAATGTGGGAGAACATTCATCAGAAAATCCCACCTAAGTCGTCACATCACTCGCTGCAAACCACCAGTAGCTCACTCACCAGTCGAAGAGCCGAAAACATCCTATCAACAGTCACCGCCAGAAGAAACTTCAACTCCGACGCCAGCTACCACTACTGATGAATCACTTCCAGTAGGCCCACCCAGTCAGGATGATATCTAATGAGCAAGACTTACCTCCACAGAAATTCCTCCCAACTTACAACTTCCAAAGAAACCTTATCTATGCTATTGTGTGAATGACAGTTACTGCAGTATTGTATGTAAATAATAGCTGTAAATAAAGCGTGAAGGATTTTAAGGTGTCAGTCAGCAAAGCAAACCTAAAAGCTAGGTGGTAAGGTTAGGTGAATCAACAGGAATATGTTAGTGATAAGGAAATGCAACGAAATTTGAATTTCATGAAGCAACAAACAACAAACAAATTACCTTACATTTACCAGTAATCATGAAGTTAGCAGTACATCAAAGGAAAAGGTATACATAAAGTTAGCACTACATGCAAAACAAGTTGACAATAAGCGAATACTTCAAAACACTGATATCACAAACGTTTGACATTGTAAAATGCTAACATTACAAAAGGTTGACATTTTAAAATGGTGATGTTACAAAAGGCTGCTTTTATAAATTTAGTTTTTTAAATAAAGTTACACGAAGTGTACACTCTTAATGAAACCTGATAAAGGTATGCAGCAAAAATACTTGATTAAGAAGTAAGTGATGTCTTGAGGTTACTGGTATTAAGTTACCAACTATCCAACCCAAGTATCCGGCTGCCATGGAGAAGATTAATTTGGAACTGTTTTGCGAGAAATTGGAACCTATGCCTGTAGCAGACTTCATGGTGGAGTACAAACGGATCACTAGATACTTCCGAGAATCCATTCAGGGCAAACTCAGATACTATGCAGCTCTGGATCTCCTACTCAGACTGAAGCAATGTGAAGTTTCCGCAACCTTACTTCACGAAGCACTGATGCAGTCCGGTCAGCACGACTTGGCGAAAGAACTTGACTGTGAACGACTACAGAAGACCGTCACCTGGAAACTGTGCTCGGAGACCGATGCCTTAATATTCCAATGTCGGAAGACGTTCCCAACCGTTCAATCAGCGCGATTTGATGCAGTAATGTTCCTCACATCCCTAAAATGTAACAATCGGACAGTTGTAATTACCGAATGGTTGGGTGACTACAGAGGAACAACGTGGACGATTCCGGAATGGTTTGTATGCCCATGGACTCATCAAGACTGTAAACAACATTGATACATGATTGTATATAAATGACAACTGTAATTACTGTTATTACAATTACTGTTATTATAGTACCAGTAAACGAAATGTTACGGATAACATTAGGTAGTAGTCGGCAACTCAAACATTAGAGTAGGACAGTTATACAAGCATTTCTGACTCTAGCTTGTCTAAGATATTGTAAATAGCTTGAACATGACGTCGATGCTTTGTCTGAGTTCTTAAAAGTCTCAGTTTATCTCTGACGGCATCAATTTCTGGAATATGAGGTCTTGGTGGCAATCCACACACTCCTCTTAACGTCTGTTCATCCATGTGACATAACTCGTTGTATGCCATAAGCGACACTTGATCAACTGCTTCTCTATAAGTAGTGAGAATTGGGCTAGTCCAGGTTTTACAACCAATGACCATAACAACTACCCATCGCCCGGTGGTCCAGATTCGAACACACGGGGATTCGCGAAGTGTCTTTTGCAAGAACTCGTTTAGTTGACTCCTCATGACTGTCTCTGGATAAGTACTACCTTACACACCGCAGTGCCTTCTTATTAATTAAAGCTCCTGTATTAATTAGATCAGACTCATTTCTCGCACCAGTGAGAATAACCTTTCCCGTGTGGAAAATCAGCACTGTAATGCCCAGAAGTTTACACGTAAGGCCATTAAATAGCTCTGGTTCGTAACAAGCCTTGTGCCCTAGGATATCGTACAACAACCTTAGATCGATAAGTTTGCCAATGTCAAAGGATCCAACCAGGTTTACCACCTTAGCCTCGCCAGTTAACCCGACACTAAGATAATTCGCAAGTGATGATATGCACTGATTCGCCCTATCTACAGACTTACATCCAAGGCAAACAAAACTACCACTGGTGAATAGTTGAAATGTTGCTTCTTGAAACTTTAGACTACCCCCAATAAAGCCTCTATAAAGCTTAATATTAGGGATAGTTGACAAGTGGAGGTTCGTATCAAAACTCCCACTAAGTACAACATTAACGATTTTCATCATGTGGAATACTAAAATCTCACAACACGTCTACAGTAAGCACGGCAATAAGGCCAATACTCGAACTGCTTCCAGATTCTATGGCAATAAGAAGAGAATAGACGTCCTGTTAAAGTGTGCAGTACAAGACCCAGACTATGGATACTGGATCAGTTTCCCAAGAAGATCAATCCTGTTTAAAAAATTTCAAACTCCAGTTGGTCAAAAAAGCTCCCTTCATAATGACATGCCTTCTTATAAAGTTTTTGTTGTTTACGATTGTATTAGTGATTTTATCATCACGGCATACCCAGTGTGAACTACCGCCACTGGAGGACTCAGTCACGGTAGATAATGCTATCTTTATTCACAACGGTTGGACTGAATACCTAGTGACGCTTGATAGTTTTCACGAGATCCGCCAGTTTGTCTACGACTGTCTAAACTTCCAGTGTCCAGTCTATATCAACGGATCTATACCATGTCCCTACACATCCACACATAACGAGACAACTCTTTGCCTGGATCAAGATAAGCGTGTCCTTTCTGGTTTTATTGGTCCTGTCAGTTTTACAGCAGACCAGATATACCAGCTCTATAGCCAATAAGAAGAGCCACCACCTCCTACCCATATCTACCAACCTACATCTACTACATCATGTATACCGCTCTTAAACAACTCATTCGGCTCAGCCATTATCACAGGCGCAAATGCAGAAGGCGTCCAAAGCAAAAGATTATCATTTCGATTCCTGGTATTGGATGGCGACGAATTTTGCATGTCGATATGGTGCTATGCTTCAATGAAAGAAAAGGATCAGGAAGATTTCACCGTGAAAGATTTCAAAAGACTATCAGAAGCCAAGAAGACACTACTCAAAAGCCTGAAGAAATGAAGAAAGAAATGTGTGAAGAAGCAACAGAAGAAATGAAGGAAGAGATGTGTGAAGAAATTATTGACACTGACGACATAATGAACTCTATGCTATGTGATGATTAATGTATTATTGTCAATAAATACTGACTTTATATAAACAGGTAGATTAAAATACTGACTTTATATAAGCAGGCAGATAGGGAGTAAGATGGAACGAGTGAAGACGCCAAAGTTTCAACACCCGTTCACATGTATTGTGGCGGCTCCTACTAAGGCAGGCAAGACTACCTTTGTGACTCGATTGGTAGAACATGCACATGAAATGATCTCAGAACCTCCAGATAAGATTATTTGGTGCTACACTGAGTGGCAGGAAGCATATGAAAACTTACCTCAGGTAGAATTTGTCAAAGGCCTACCGGATATAGAGAAACTAAAATCACCAGGCGCGAAATTAGTAGTTCTTGATGATCTAATGAGCGAGATTAAGCGACAACCTAACCTAGTCCAACTGTTTACCCGTGGATGCCATCATTGGTCCTGTAGTGTCATAAACATCACGCAGGACATCTTCTACGACAGGCAGCGGACAAACAGGATAAATAGTCAGTACATTGTCCTCATGAAAAATCCAGCAGATAAGCTAACTCCAATGAACCTAGCAAGGCAAATGTATCCTGGTAGAGTGAAAGGGTTTATGGAGGCTTTTGATCATGCTACTAATCGACCACATGGATATCTACTGATTGACCTAGATCAGAACACACCAGAAAAGATTCGTCTACGAGGTCATATTTTCCCAGATGATCCCTACACCGACGTGTATTCCATAAAAACTCAACCTGAACAGAAAAGTTAGCCATGGATCGTTTTGAAAGAAATATCGATACACTGCGACTATTGTGTCGTTGCAAAAGTCGTAAGCAAAGAGATGCAATTATTGTTCATGGAAGTTCCGACCTGATTAAAGCTATTTGCGATTGTGCAGAAAATATCCTCTCTGGCAACGTAAAGATATCCAGTAAAGAGAAGGCCAGACTAGCAAGATACAAACACGCCCTAAGAACCCTACGCAAGAAACGAGTCAGTCTTAAGAAGAAGAAGAAACTCATCGTTCAACACGGAGGATTTTTGCCAGCTCTCCTGGGACCTATTATTGGAGTTGTAAGTGGACTCCTTGGAAATCTCATAAGATAATAAAAACTTACACTGATAAACTAGACAGCAGCGATGGAATACTCAATACTAGTTAAGCCAGACTACTTTGACGAACATACAAGGGTGTTGGAGAAGGAAGCAAGCAATGTTCTTAAGTCTAAACTACCAGCAGATATCAAAAGTAAGTTGTTTAAACAGGCAGATTATAGGCGACGAATACTGCGAGATAGGCCAACAGAGATGACTCTCAAGTCCCATGCTATGCCAGATATCATATCTACCTTACCACCAACACTACAACAAAAAGGTAGACACCTGATTGAACATATTATGAGTATACCAGGACTCAAAGTTAACAGTCGAGGTGAAATAGAGTATCAGGGTCAGCCAGCAGTTGGATCTAGAATATATGATCTGATTCACGACTTTATTCGTAACAGACCCAGTCAACCACCGGCAACAGGGTGGCAAACATTGGCAAAAGCATTAAGAGATAGCAACGTGCCTCGAGAACTTATCGGAAATCCGCGGTACATACAGACAGGTCAAGGAATAAGGTCAGCCCTAAGAAAACTCAGATGGAAGCGGCACTAGAGAATAATGCTAATGGTAATGGTAATGCTGATGCTAATGGTAATAGTCGGACTGATACTAATAACACCACATTACAGAAGATTTACTATGATCCGCAAAGTCCTGCAGCATTTGGCGGTATTGATCGGGTGTATCAGGAGGCGAAAAGACACGGAATCTCGAGGTCCAAAGTCACTGATTGGTTGGCGAAACAGTACACTTACAGCATCCATAAACCAGTTAGACGCAGATTCCCAACGCGGAGGTATCAGGTGGCCGGTATCGATGACCTATGGCAAATAGACCTGGCAGATATGGTATCAATAGCAGACAAGAATGATGGCTACAAGTACCTATTCACCTGTATTGACGTCTTCTCCAAGTACGCATGGGTGATCCCAGTTAAAAGCAAGGGTGGTCAAGAGATGACTAGAGCTTTTCGTAAGATACTGAATGATGGTAGACGACCTCAGCACTTACAGTCAGACAGAGGTAAAGAGTTTCTTAACAAAGATTTCCAGTCACTCCTCAAGGCTAACCATATCAACTTCTACACCTGCAATAATCCAGTGATCAAGTGTAGTCTTGTTGAACGATTCAATCGCACTATTAAGACAAAGATATGGAAATACTTTACAAAGACCAGGTCGTACAGGTACATTGACGACCTCCATCAACTCGTCGAAGGCTACAACAATGCTCGCCACAGGAGTATTCGTATGACACCAGTGGAAGCATCGAGGCCTGAAAATATGGAGACAGTCAGAACAGCACTATACGGTCAACCAGAAACTCCTACACCAACTAAATTGCGGGTCGGAGATATGGTCCGAATCAGTAAGACGAAAGGTCTGTTTGAAAAGGGGTATTTGCCTAACTGGTCAGAAGAGTTGTTCCGTATCAGAAGTGTCAAGACAGGTGACCCACCCATGTACCTCCTGGAAGACTATGGTGGTGAAGAGGTGGTCGGTGGTTTCTATGCACCTGAGGTACAAAAGGTTGATGAACCAGACACATACTGGATAGAAAAGGTAATAAAAACAAGACATCGAAAGGGTCGGAAAGAGTATTTTGTCAAGTGGCTTGGATACCCTGACAAGTTCAACAGTTGGATTACTGAAGACAATGGATTTTTACCTATACCTACCCAGTAATACTGGTGACTATGCAACGAACAAACTGCACAATTTCCGAGTGAAACTACCTCATCGCGTTGATCTTGAAGGTGAATGGGAGGTGGCACTTGTAGAACTTGGATATCCTGTCACCTGGTTCAATGTAGGAAACAAGGATGATGCAAAGCTTGGAGTGACAGTTGGCAAGAAGACATTCCATAACCACATCCCATTGAACAATTATGAGTCAATACACCAGCTATGCGATGCCATCAACTATACCATTGAACTAACAAAGAAGATCAATTGTGAACTGGCCTATGATGAACTTCACAGACGTATTGGACTGAAACCTACAACCCTAGACGAAGAACCAGACTTCAAGGCGTTACATTTCAGTAAACAGCTAAAGTATATGCTTGGATACTCAGATACCAAGGTCGTACCAAAGGAAAAGACAGTCTCGCCACCTAGATACGCAGTAGCCGCTAATGCACCAGACCTGAGAGGTGGACTCTATTCCCTCTTCATCTACTGTGACGTGGTTGCACCGCAAATGATAGGAAACACCATTGCAACAATCATTCGTGTTGTCAGCATTGAAGGAAAACATAATGATACCGTTGATCGAATATACAATAATCCACACTATATACCAGTGCTAAGAAAAGAGTTTGATAGTATTGAAATACATATAAAGGATGATCACGGTATGGCGGTAAACTTTCAGTACGGAAAGGTCTTTGCTAAGTTACACTTCCGGAAGCGAAGATGATTGTATACTTGACCGGAAAGGAAGGTACCTTTGAAAACCAGCTAGCTCACCCTCTGCATCTACATGGTCGGTGGTCTGTTGCTATGGTTGACTTTATCTATCCACACACCTGGAAAGCCATTAATTCTAATACAGACACATTCATTATAGTCCTATTTGAGGCAAACGAGAGAGCAGTTGGTAATATACCCAGGCGGCGATACTACAACCTTCATGACCTAATAAACACCATCAACCTCACCATTCAGTCAATTCTTAATGAACGTCAGGAATCACCTCCTATACGTTTCGTCTATGATCAGGAAAAGGATCGAGTCTACCTAGACTTATACGAGAATCCAGAACACCTTGAAAGACCTAACTTTGGTTTTGTCCAGTTCGCTCCTACCATTGTACGCATGCTTGGCTTCGATTCTCAGAAATTCAGCGTTGAACAATCCGATGTGAGCAGGGATGCCCTTAGGAGTAAGAAGTTCTACGCGCAACGTCCACCCTGCCTCAACTACCACTATCTTCAAGTCCATTGTGATATCGTCAAAGAACAACTGATAGGCACAACTACCGGAAATATACTGGCAATAGTAAAGGCAGGTGAAGAATACGGTGATACAATTCAATACTCTCCTGAACCTCACTACGTTCCTGTGAATAAGCATGTGATCAATAGTATTAAAGTCCATATAAACAATCATATTGGCAGGAGTGTGCATTTTGAGTATGGTAGTATAGTTATAAAGCTTCACTTCAGGAAAGACAATGAGGACGAGATATCATCCAGAAACCGTTGAAGACTGGCACCTACACCTGATACAAACAGGGTCTGGTTTCTATGCCGGTCAAAGGTATCAGAGAGGAGATGGGCTTGGTAGCCTCCTTCGAGGTATTGGTCGTTTCATTTGGCCAGTAGTACGTCGTGTAGGTCTGGAGGCAGGTAGACAGGCCTTTCAGACAGCCGGAGATGTGGCTCGTGATTACCTAAACAGAGGTGAGGATCCAAAGGAATCACTTAAACGGCATGGGAAGGCAGCCATTGGACGTCTACTTGAACATAGTGGAAAGGCAATACAGCAAGGTGAAGGTATCGGATCCAGACCATATAGGCGCAGAGTTAAGAGATTGAAACGTGACATTTACAGCCCATAAAAACCTACCACCTTTATGCTCTTAACAATTACTTTAATGCTAGTATACTTCAATGGCTAAACAAGTTGATGAAAAGTCTATGCCGGGCTTTAAGTCCGAAATGGATCTCTTCTCACTACCTCCAACTCAGGTTAGTGTGGAGAGTGGTTATATGGCAGAAATATATCCCCTAAATCCTGTTACCAGTAATGGTCCATACCTATTCCTAGTACCAAAGGATTCATACATGCTTGATCTGAACCGGAATTACCTTTACCTAAAGCTACGGATTACTGACAGTGATGGAAAGGCAGTAGCAAAGGCAGCAGACGGAAGCATTTCAGTAGCACCCATCAATTTGCTAGCAAAGACATTCATTAGGCGACTAGTGGTTAAACTGTCCGATAAGGAAATTTACAATAGTGGAGACCTTTATCACTATGGGGCCTACCTGGAGACTATTGCCAACTTTGGGAAGGAAGCAAAAACCTCTCACCTACAAAGTAATCTATTTGCAAAGGACAGTGATTTCAACGATATCTCCACTACTGCAGCTAAGCATCGAGGTATTCCATTCACCGATGGTCGATATGTAGTTGTTGCAGGACCTTTACATTGTGACCTATTCAAGCAAGACAGATACCTTCTGAGTGAGTGTCAGTTGAGCCTGGAATTACATCGTAACAGTGACGACATACTACTACAGTCAGCAACTAGTGGTTACAAGCTTTTAGTCGATGATATCCGATGGTGTGTATGGAAAGTCAAACCTCAGGACTCTCTTACCATGGCAATTGAGGGTGTACTAAGAGATCACGAGACGGCAAAGTATCCAATCAGGAGGACTAAACTGGTCACTAGACATATCGCACCTGGAGTACAAACAGTAGTGGAAAATTCTATATTCACTGGTCAACTTCCACGGAGAGTCCTAGTGGCAATGGTAAAATCAGAGGCATTCAATGGAAGTCAGAAGCATAACCCGCTTGAATTCCAACACTGTAATATTAGCGAGATTGCCCTAAAGTATGGCGACGAGTTTGTACCAAAACAACCAATGAAGATGGCATGGGACAAGTTCCAGTACACAATGCCTTTCATATACCTATACGAGGGTAACGATATGGCAGGATCAACGAAGGGTGCAGATATTTCCTATGAAGATTTTGGTAAGGGATACACTATATTTGCCTTTGACCTGACACCAGACAACGTAGATACAGGGGCAATGCAACTCATCAAGGAAGGAGACGTATCACTGAGAATGCAACTGGAAAAGGTCTTACCAACGGCAACTTATCCTCAGGGTGTTGAAATCATTATATACGGTGAATTTGATAATCTCATATCAATAGACTACAACCGGACACCATTCTTTGACTATGCACTATGAACACCCGTGAGATCCATGAGACTTTAAGGAAGGATTGCAAAGTTCCTCTCCTTGGAGTATTTCCCAGTGATCAGTTACCACGGTACCAACCAGGATGTCTTGTTGCTAACACTGAAGAAGCCAATCACCCTGGAGAACACTGGGTTGCAATGTGGCTAGAGGATAATGGAGTAGAATATTTTGACAGCTACGGATTACCACCTCTCCTATTCATGTCATTCATTGGCAACAGGGAGTTACAGTATAATCCGATTCAGTTACAAGATTTCACTACTGATGTTTGTGGAGAGTACTGTATATACTTCCTTCACCACCGGGCTAGAGGCAGATCAATGGAATCAATAGTCAACTATCTAAGGCGAAGAAGTGACACTAATGATAACATTGTCAAGACCTATGTTGATAGACTACGAGTGACACTAGAACCTACTCCAACATGTCAGAAATCCCATAAAAGTCTAGGTGATATTAATCTTCAGGGATTATTCAGGGATGCTATATAGAGAACCATGTTGCTACTACTGAACCTAATCGCTATAGTGTCTTCTGTAGACATTACAGAGACAGAGCACGGTATTCAGCTAGCTCAAGGCAATATTACCACCGTGCTAGAAAGTGATCACCTGTACCACAGACTTGACGATTGTAGTTTACACCTATGTCGTGAGGGTGATCTAAGTCATCGATCTAATGCCTGTCCCTATGTTGAATGGGACCAATGTTGGGAGTACTGTTACGACACTGACAGAAGCCTTCAGTCTATCCACGATAAGATGACTGGGTTTAAGATTGCCAATGCCTCAGAACTTGAAGACCTACGTGGCGCCCTAAGTGAATATTATCAGTAAACTAGGTTGTATAATGTATGTTCAATACATTTCGTATGCAGTGTTTTAATACCAATGTTTTGTAAAATCAATGTTTTGTAAAATCTAAATTTCTAAAAGCAGCCTTTTGTAATATCGCCATATTAAAATTTCAGCTTTTGTACTAGCAATGTTTTGTAATGTCAGTGTTTGTAATGTCTATGTCTTATTTGCTTATTGTCAGCTTGTTTTGCATGTAGTGCTAACTTTATGTATACCTTTTCCTTTATCCTCTTATTATGCCAAAATGTAAAATAATGTGTTTGTTGTTTGTTGCTTCATGAAATTCAAATTTCGTTACATTTCCTTATCACTGACTTATTCTTGTTGGTTCGCTTAACCTAACCTTAACACCTAGCTTTTGCATTGCTACTGCTTCAGAACTAACACTGTAAGTAGTTTTATTCACACATACATTATACGTACAATACGCATCAACCAATAACATAACCTACCATACAATACACAGTAACCAACATGTTTGTTACGCTGTCAACAACATATTTAGTATTAGGGCGTTGCTGTTGTGCCCACTCAAGTACATCCATTCCTTCAATATCATCAATGAGTTTAGTCAAGTCTTTTCTGATATGTTCCATTTGGCCTTGTATTGCTGATTAAGGAATACTCGCTTAAGGTTGCCTCCAATTTCATCCATATGCGTTCCTTCCAAACGGAAGTTGTAAGTTCGCATCGCGAATTATTCGAATATTCAAGAATGCATCTTTAAATGCTGAAATTTTATGAATAAGCTCAAGAACCCTTCTGGGAGCGTATGGTATCAGCAAATTGTCGTCATGGTTTTTATGTGGTCTGCATAGTGGAATGGTCTTTGTGGAACACAATTTTACTGGAAATGCTCCAACATTGAAACAATATGTATGTGCTGGAGTCTCGAGTATCCAACGTGGCAGTTGGAGTGCAATAAATATTTGGCCAACCAAAAACTGCCATAGATGAAACATTTCCATTATATAAGTCGAGCGTGCATTTAGAAAAATTTTAGAACAAAACGATTAAAAATCGTTGCAAGTTTAGTACACACAATATAATCTATTCTTTGTGGGTTCAGTCAAAATTTAATGCAGAAGTCAGGAAAAAGTTCGAAAATCCGTCTAAATATTGAATAGTTACTTAGAAATTGGGGAAAAATTCGAATATTCATTCGAATAATTCGAATATTCGCTCGAATAGTTCGAATATTCGTTCATCGAATTAATCGTTAACTATTCGCGAATAGTAAACTACTATTCGAATATTCTCGGTATTCGCGAATATCGAATTATTCGATATTCGTGCCCATGCAGACTTTTGGAGTCCAATGGGGTCTATTTTTACACCAAATTTTAGCTTCTACGCTCCATAACAAGATAAATTCTCGATTCGGAGCCAAAAAAATTCCCAAATTTCGACGGTGTTTCGCCTAGCATTACTCTCCAATCGTAAGGGTAAAGCTAATGCCGTGTACATATTACCAAATTGCCTTCTGCCCTCTACCTAACTCTGCCTTCTACCCAATCTGCCTTCTCTCATTGTGTTGAAACGTAAATATTTTCATAGAGCCAAACAAGAAATTTTTAAATATTTATGTTGGATGGCACTATGTTATAGCCTCCTATGAGATCTATGGAATCGTATAATGTGACGTCTGAAATATCTAGATATTACAAAATTCCTTCAAAATATTTTTCAGAAGCACCAATGTCCTTAATTTAATGTATTTCTAATACTAATGGAATATTTGTTATCATTCAAACCCAGCTCACCAAATTGACGAATATAGAAGGGGCCGACGCTTTTCCATTCGCATTCGTATTGTTTGGTTCCTTCAAAGCTGAATTTCCAAACTGAAGAAGGATTTATCCCTAAGCTCAGGAAAGGCAGAAAAATTCCCCAATCTCCTCCCAAAGAAGAACTATATTGTTCACTATGTCAACCTTAAGCAATACCTGGCACTGGGTCTTGAGCTGGCAAAGATTCACCGAGTACTTAAATTTACTGAGAAGCTGTGGATGAAACCTTATATCTTAAGTTTCAGCTTGTTTCCGTCAGAAGTCAATGCATGGCTTATATTTTTCACTATTAAGGGGGCGGCTACTACTACTAAGCATGGGCACGAATATCGAATAATTCGATATTCGCGAATACCGAGAATATTCGAATCTCACTCATTGCAGTAGTTGAAACTAGTAAGTTTGCTGGCGCACAATTTAAGCATCGCATGCAGTCTTGCAAAAACAGAACAAAACAGAAACCGAACATTTCAAGCTGGGGATACCACGATAACCATTCTACTAAGCGTTTATTATTAGGCACCAGGAATTGTAGACAGGGTGATAACTTCCCAGGTTTATCTACAGACTAGAAACTTTCAGCTTTGTTAGGAGTATAAATGTCAGCACCCTTCCTTGAACACTGAATAAGAAGTTGTTGTATGAAGCAGAACTTGTTCATGGTCCATGCTTTCAAGTATAATTAATTAATTCAATAGTTTCAGAAAAAACACTGAGTAGGGTGTGAGAAAAAAATGAGTTGCTAATGGATTGTGTACCTTACAAAAAACAATATTTTTTATATTGATTGAGGATGTTCAGTAATAGTCAGAGTTTCAGGAGCTAAGGGATAAGAATTGTGAGAGTCATGCAAATACTGAGGATAGTCCAGATCGGTCTCTAGCACATAGCCTGTTTCCTGGTCCATCTGCAATCGTACGAGGACCAAATCCAAAATTATTTCTAGCAGAAAAACTGTAGAAATCTAGACTGTTGCCTCTGAAAATGGAAATTATACCGAAAATTTGCTAGTAAAAACCTAGGTTGCTGGGAATTCAATGGCCTAAAGCCAGCGCTCTGATTTTGGAAACGTGAATTTCGAAAAGTTGGACCAGAAAAAGAGTTTGCCTGATGGAAATTGGCTTGATTTGATACCTTCGAATTTTGTTGGATTGGTCGAAGAAAAAGTGCATTCCGCTTGTCGGAATGGAGCATGTCATATTTGTACGTACATACGTATTTGCAGAATTTGGACAATTTTCTAAGTTTGTTCGTCCGAATTGATGGATAGGTGGTAACTTAGGCTTTACTACCCCCGCATAAGAAGAGAAGACAGAACAAATTTGATCCGATGAAATAGTCTTCTGGTTGGGTATGTCTCCATTAAGCTTTCCACCACGTTCTCAGATGAGCAAAAGACCGAACAAACATTAGGGTTAGAATTCGAAACTGTAGTAAAACTAGGGATGGAATTTTCTCCTAGAGAGGACGAAGTTACTGCGGGTTGGGAGCCCTGTAGTTGTGGAAAATGTAGTTTATTTATTTATTTATTTATTTGTATATATATGTTGAGAATCAACTAAACTGTTGCAACTTAAACTCTAAAAGCAACACTTAATCAAAAATTTATTTCTTTCTCACTAATGTGTAAGGTTGTCAGTCTCTGTAGCTAATGTCGTTAATTAGCAAACTGTCTAATTAGTTGGTGTTTCGATTTGTTGCCGAACGGTTGGAGTATTATTGCTGGTCCCCTAATAAATTCATTGTTGCGCCACGAAATTGGTAGTTGGTTAGCCGCTCATCATCAATGATCATTCGACATGGTAACTCATGAGCATTAGTTTGGGTAGTTAGAACCTTTAGTTAAACGATTTAGGTCATTTGAATTACCTGCAGTCGTACCGCCTCTAGATTCCACCTTAGGTCCAGGCAGCTGAGGTATGGAGTTAACATATGGCGACCGTGCACATTTTGACTCTGTCTGGCTGACCATCACTTTTTGACGAAAATTTCGAATTTCCAAAATTTCGAAATTTATTACGATTTTGATATTTTCAACTTTTCCTGTTTATTTGTAATTTAGATAATTAGTTTTGATTAGTTTTCTTTAGTTTCTATTGAGCTTATTCCTTTCTTTTAATTTTTCAAATTATTGAGAATGAGCAAGCCGGTACATAGCTATTCTGATTTTGCCGTGGAAACCGTGGTCAGGGGAACTCCACGACTTCACTGCTGACCGACCCCCTCCAGAAAATTTAGGGGACCGACTTCCCCCTCCGGGAAACTATTGGGGAGGCTTTGGGGACACTCTACGAATTTTAGTCACAAGGGCTCCGGATTCACATCAGAATTTGGGGGAGATTTGAGCTGAGAGGTGAAGGGTTCACTTTTTGGTGAACACTACACCACCCAAAATTTAGGGTAGGTAATTTAATAAATTAAATTAGTTATAATTGAAGCAGCAACGCCTAGCTGGTTGACTCCCAGGGCTGCTATAAAAGCCATAATATAATTATAAATTTAGGTTTCTAAATTGTGAATTTCAGGTTCCCCCTCTTCAAATTTATTAAATTTAGGTTTAGTAGTTTCTAAGTAGGCCCCCTACGTTGCATTAACGCGCTGTTTTGATATTTTCAGTTTAGGGATATTTTTGGTCCACCTCTAAGGACCCCATTTTCAAAATTTTTTTGAGTCCAAAAACTTTCCAAAAACATTTTGGACACCCCTCTGAAATTTTCTATAGTGGCCAGAAATGAATTCTCCGTGTTTTTCTGTACCCCCCCAGTAGGAATTTTCAAAATTTAAATCGACAGAATTTTTTCTAGGACCTCCATTTTGATTTTGAACTGTCGGTTACGTACGTAAAAATAGAATTTTCGTAGGGCTAGATTTTTTGGTGAAAGCTATTTGGAATCCGATTTTTGGTCATTTTAGCACTATTAGGTCGTAAACAAGCTGTGATAAACGTGCCCCCATCAAAATTTTTATTTCGGTTCAAAAAAGGTAAAAATCGATTTTGACCCAAAATCGCCAATTTTGACCCAAAAATCGACGAAAAATTTATTGTTTAACCAATCTTTCTAGTTTCAAGGGCTAATAACGATTGGATAACATCAACGCCATCACGCTAGACCTATAATTCAAAGAATTTCCGGAAAATGACCAATTTTCTAAAAACCCCTGTCAAAATTTTTTTGAGATTCGAACATATTCATTCTTTGAGTTATTTTTTGGAACTCGGTATTTGGACCCCACTATAGGTTTCAGTAGGTGCTCTACTCGTTTCTGAGCATAGAAATATCAGATTTTGTGCAAGTTTGGAAAATTTCGTATTTTGTCACCGATTTTTCGATTTTTTACATTTTTTCGCGGTGCCCCCCTAGTGATTTTTCGATTTTCAGTGTTTTTGTCAATTCTGAGCTGACCTACGAGTACAACTACGGTCGTAGAACGTACCCTAACTGCAGAATTCCAGGATTCCTAGTATTTTTGTGATTTTGACCCAAAAGGCGCGCTTTTTCCGATTCTGGCTTTTGACCCCACTGTAGTTGATCTGTAATTTTCAACGATTTGGCAAATTTTGTCCAATTCCACGGTCAATTCCACGAACGTAGAGCGTAGCCACGCTAGAATTGCTAGGCTTTGCTTGGATTTTTCCTATTTTTGCCAAAATTTCAGATTTTTGCTTTTCTGTCGGCGTGCCCCCTTGTGTGTTTTTTCTGATAACGCCCAATTTTCAAATCTTTTGTCACGAATGACTAAAACAAAGGTCGTGGAATAATTTGTGGTGTCTTTTTCTACGATTTCATCATATTTCCAGTGATTTTTGCCTAGATTTGACATTTTTTTGTTGTGACCCAATAGTTGATTTTTGATCATTTCACGTTTGGGTAGACTTTTGCAGTTTCCATTTTGGAATACCAACTACGACCTCATCTAAAGGCGTAGATAAATTGTACGAGTCTTTCTGACATTTTGCGACTATTTTCCTTGTTTTTGGACAACTTTTTTCCAATTTTTGCGAAAAATTTCGACAATCGATAATTCTGCGTAAGAGAGTTTGCAAAGGCATAGAGAAAATTGGGATAACCTTTTTGATCAATTCGCTGATTTACGCGCTCAAATTATTCCTGTGGTAACTATAGCTCAGCATCGTCAGCATTTGCAAAATATGGCGGATATCAAAACCTGTATTGCGCTTTTCAAGAGTTTAAGTCTTTATAACGGTAGAGAAACTACGTCGACTCCAGAGGGATAGATCACACGTTTTGGGGCAATTATCCGTGCTCACGAAATCCCTGAGGAAAAGAAACGCTCCGTTTTGAGAGTTTTGAGAAATCGATGTTCAAAAATTTTTGGTGTATATTCAGCCTGCCAGATGTCAGCATGTCAGAAGATTTTTGGTATTTTTTGCTAATTTTGCTAGCTTCGTAAGCTCATGTAAATGTACAGATAATAAGCTTTAAAATGATGTTTAAAGCTCTTTCCAACTCCCAAAATTGCGAAAGTTACAGCGTTTCGAAAAAATTACCACAAAAGCACTGCACAAAAGGATACCAGCACCTTAACCAAAGTTGCTTCTTGCTGGGAAGCAAAAAAAGCGGAGCAAAGAATTGCTGCAAAAAGAAATCGTGTAAAAGTCGTGTAAAGTTTCAACAAAACATTTCAAATTCGTGAAAATTTTATGGTTTGCACGATTTTATTCTTGACACGTTTGCTAATAAGCATGGGACGAATATCGAATAATTCGATATTCGCGAATACCACAAATATTCGAATAGTCGTTTACTATTCACTATTCGTTTACTATTACTATTTACTACATATTTATTTATTTATATATATGTTGAGAATCAACTAAACTGTTGCAACTTAAACTCTAAAAGCAACACTTAATCAAAAACTTATTTCTTTCTCACTATTGTGTAAGGTTGTCAGTCTCTGTAGCTAATGTCGTTAATTAGCAAACTGTCCAATTAGTTGATGTTTCGATTTGTTGCCGAACGGTTGGAGTATTATTGCTGGTCCCCTAATAAAGTCATTGTTACGCCACCAAATTGTTAGTTGGTTAGCCGCTCATCATCAACGATCATCCGACATGGTAACTCATGAGTATTAGTTTAGGTAGTTAGAACCTTTAGTTAAACGATTTAGGTCATTTGAATTACCTGCAGTCGTACCGCCTCTAGATTCCACCTTAGGTCCAGGCAGCTGAGGTATGGAATTAATATATGGCGACCGTGCACAGTTTGACTCTGTCTGGCTGACCATCACTTTTTGAGAAAATTTCGAATTTCCAAAATTTCGAAATTTATTACGATTTTGATATTTTCAATTTTTCCTGTTTATTTGTAATTTAGATAAATAGTTTTGATTAGTTTTCTTTAGTTTCTATTGAGCTTATTCCTTTCTTTTAATTTTTCAAATTAATGAGAATGAGCAAGCCGGTACATAGCCATTCCGATTTTGCCGTGGAAACCGTGGTCGGGGGAACGACGACTTTTGAGTTAATTTTTGGAACTCGGTATTTGGTGTCCGATAGGTTTCAGTAGGTGCTCTACTCGTTTCTGAGCATAGAAATATCAGAGTTTGTCCAAGTTTGGAAAATTTCGTATTTTGTCACCGATTTTTCAATTTTTTACATTTTTTCGCGGTGCCCCCCCTAGTGATTTTTCGATTTTCAGTGTTTTTGTCAATTCTGAGCTGACCTACGAGTACAACTACGGTCGTAGAACGTACCCTAACTGCAGAATTCCAGGATTCCTAGTATTTTTGTGATTTTGACCCAAAAAGGGCGCTTTTTCCGATTTTGGCTTTTGACCCCACTGCAGTTGATCTGTAATTTTAAACGATTAGGCAAATTTTGTCCAATTCCACTGTCAATTCCACGAACGTAGAGCGTAGCTACGCTAGAATTGCTAGGCTTTGCTTGGATTTTTCCTATTTTTGCCAAAATTTCAGATTTTTGCTTTTCTGTCGGCGTGCCCCCTTGTGTGTTTTTTCTGATAACGCCCAATTTTCAAATCTTTTGTCACGAATGACTAAAACAAAGGTCGTGGAATAATTTGTGGTGTCTTTTTCTACGATTGACTTCTTTCTGACATTTTGCGACTATTTTCCTTGTTTTTGGACAACTTTTTTCCAATTTTTGCGAAAAATTTCGACAATCGATAATTCTGCGTAAGAGAGTTTGCAAAGGCATAGTGAAAATTGGGATAACCTTTTTGATCAATTCGCTGATTTACGCGCTCAAATCATTCCTGTGGTAACTATAGCTCAGCATCGTCAGCATTTGCAAAATATGGCGGATATCAAAACCTGTATTGCGCTTTTCAAGAGTTTAAGTCTTTATAACGGTAGAGAAACTATGTCGACTCCAGAGGGATGGATCACAAGTTTTGGGGCAATTATCCGTGCTCACGAAATCCCTGAGGAAAAGAAACGCTCCCTATTGCTAGCCAAAATTGGGGAAACTGTCCTTCATCGACTTTCTTCCCTTGGACTTCCAGAATTAGTCAAACTTTTGAAGCTTTTGTACGAACCTGTGACAAGGACAGCGGCTGAGCATTCGAGAAATTTCTATGTACGTATTCAAAAAGAGGACGAAAAGGTACAAGATTTTGCCGCTGACTTGGAAATTTTAGCCGGAAAGGCTTTCCCGAATGAGAATGAAAATGGAAGGGCAGTGAACATTTTTAAACAGCTCCGTAAAGGTCTTCGCTCTGATTTGAAAATCTTGGGTGTCTCACTCCTAGCTGATATGGAATGTTGGGGACAGAACATGGAAAAATTGCTTAAAATTGTGATTCAGCTTTCGCGGTTGGAGGAGGAACAAACTCAAGATTCGTCGACCTCCACTCCCAATTCCAAAAAGGAATCAAAGACGAAAGCGAAGGTCTGTAGTGTTTCTACCGCCGAAAACTCGGAATAGGATGAAAAATTATCCAAACTGCAGTCCCAACTTTTTGATATGAAGCTCAAAAATGCGCAATAGGAAATTGATTTGGATGCCGTCATAGGAGGCAAAACGGAAGCGCAAATTTGTAGTGCGAAGTTTCTTATTTCCACGGAATCTCCTACAGTTGCTGCAGCTCAAGCTACGCAATCTACTTCGACGCAGTCTCCGCCAGCTCAGCAGCAAAAATCTAAACAGCGATCTGCTCAGTCCCCGCGTGATCTCAGTAACGTGACTTGCTATGAATGCGGAAATTGCTTCAAATTGTGCCCTGCGTACTAATCGAGGCAATTCAAACTTTAGGCGCGGCCGTGGACGTGGCAATTTCCGTGGCAATAACCGCGGCAACTACCAAAACCAAAATTGGAATAAAAATTCGCGCTCAAACTGGAACAATAACAACAGTAGTAACAACAATTGGTCTCGAAATAATTCTCGTGGTTCCAGGGGTAATCGTGGAAACTCTCACAGGCGCGGTTCTCGTCCAGATGTTCTAATGGGTGCTAACGGTCAGGCATTCCAAATTCTGTCCTACGAGCAATATCAGCAGGTGCAACCGAATGTTTCTTATATAGTTCCCTTAAATTCTAGCGGGCAGAATTTTCAGATTGCGGGAGGCGCAAACTACAGGGCTCCCAACCCGCAGTAACTTCGTCCCCTCTTGGAGAAAATTCTATCCCTAGTTCTACTACAGTTTCGAATTCTAACCCTAATGTTTGTTCGGTCTTTTCTTCATCTGAGAACGTGGTGGAAAGTTTAATGGAGACATACCCCAACCAGAAGACTATTTCATCGGATCAAATTTGTTCTGTCTTCTCTTCTTATGCGGGGGTAGTAAAGCCTAAGTTACCACCTATCCATCAATTCGGACGAACAAACTTAGAAAATTGTCCAAATTCTGCAAATACGTATGTACGTACAAATATGACATGCTCCATTCAGCCAAATTTTAATGGTTTTTCGACGCCAAATTCTAATACGTACGTACGTACAAGCCCTCCCTCTAATGTTTCTTTTCCGCCTAACGGTTTTTCTGGAAACTCAAAGCAATTTCAATCTGAAATGGAGGAACGTGTTCTTTTTATACCAGATCAACAACGATGGGTAAAATTGGTACCTATTGACGGTAGCCAGGTCGACAAGCGCAATGCACTTTTCTTCGACCAACCAACCAACCAAAGATGACCAGTTGTCTCGAAATATTTCGAGACAAATCACCAACTTTCCGGAAACCTTCTGCACTCGCTGTGCAGTTTAACGTGACATACCCATAATTTGGCATTTACAGAGGCCGTATAGGTGTACTGATTTGTGCCAAAATGTAGGGAATTCTGCCGAGCGCAAAAAATTTTATGTCAACTTGAATCTACAAAAATTGCCAGAGTCACCATTTTTTGGCAATGGTTGGTTTTCGCGCAAATAGATTGGGACACATTTGGTAAATCACGATGCCAAATGGCAGCTTTAAAACCAGGAGCTGACAGGCAGCAGAAATTTATAATCAATTATTTTGGTAGTTGTGAAAAATAGGGGGTCGGGCACATAAAAGGCTGCGCGCGTTGGAGGGCAGCTAAGATTTCAGTACCCGATGTTTTTTGACAACACCCATACCTATGTCAGTGCCAAGGTCAATTGGACAATGTAGGAAAAGTAGATTTTAGTAGCCCCCCAAAGTTGAATATTAAGTCAACTAAACTACCTAACTATTATATTCTTGTTATATTCAGCTAACATACAAAACGAAAACAAACGTAAATATTCGATAAGCAATAAAATATATGTAAGCGAACGATTTCTACCCGATGCAACCGCTTTCCTAGCTTAATGAAGAGTTTGCAACTTTTAAATATCAAAGTCAATTGAAAGTTAAATCCATTTTGCCGGTTTTTGCCACTTTTTCGATGTTTTCAATGGCGTAAGACTGTTTTGAGATACCAGAATTCCTTCTTATTTGGCAGACTTTTGGAGTCCAATGGGGTCTATTTTTACACCAAATTTTAGCTTCTGCGCTCTCATAACAAGATAAATTCTCGATTCGGAGCCAAAAAAATTCCCAAATTTCGACGGTGTTTCGCCTAGCATTACTCTCCAATCGTAAGGGTAAAGCTACTGCCGTGTACATATTACCAAATTGCCTTCTGCCCTCTACCTAACTCTGCCTTCTACCCAATCTGCCTTCTCTCATTGTGTTGAAACGTAAATATTTTCATAGAGCCAAACAAGAAATTTTTAAATATTTATGTTGGATGGCACTATGTTATAGCCTCCTATGAGATCTAGGGAATGGTATAATGTGACGTCTGAAATATCTAGATATTTCAAAATTCCTTCAAAATATTTTTCAGAAGCACCAATGTCCTTAATTTAATGTATTTCTAATACTAATGGAATATTTGTTATCATTCAAACCCAGCTCACCAAATTGACGAATATAGAAGGGGCCGACGCTTTTCCATTCGCATTCGTATTGTTTGGTTCCTTCAAAGCTGAATCTCACTCATTGCAGTAGTTGAAACTAGTAAGTTTGCTGGCGCACAATTTAAGCATCGCATGCAGTCTTGCAAAAACAGAACAAAACAGAAACCGAACATTTCAAGCTGGGGATACCACGATAACCATTCTACTAAGCGTTTATTATTAGGCACCAGGAATTGTAGACAGGGTGATAACTTCCCAGGTTTATCTACAGACTAGAAACTTTCAGCTTTGTTAGGAGTATAAATGTCAGCACCCTTCCTTGAACACTGAATAAGAAGCTGTTGTATGAAGCAGAACTTTTTCATGATCTATGCTTTCAAGTATAATTAATTAATTCAATAGTTTCAGAAAAAACACTGAGTAGGGTGTGAGAAAAAAATGAGTTGCTAATGGATTGTGTACCTTACAAAAAACAATATTTTTTATCTTGATTGAGGATACTTTTATAATTTCAAATTGTTTAGCTCTGTATTGTGGCAACCACATTCAACTATGAACAAACTTTGGCTTGCATGTATTGTGGCTGCAGCCTTGATTTACTCCACAACAGCTGGTAATTATTTTTATGGTTGAACAAACTAATTTGGTGCACGAAAATGTGGCCGTCAACAGCACAGCCTTCAGGAGGTGCTGTTTCGGATTTTTGTATTGGCTTTGTGAGTTGTCGTTGAAATTAAAATGTGATAAAATTACATCATTTGCTTAAAAACATTTTAGAAAAGTTGCGGGTGAAAATTTGTGTTTTGGAGAAATTAGCTTAATCCGCCATTAACTTACACAGTGGCCGCCCTACCCGGACAAACTTACAATCATTCGAATCCTCCCAGCCAGACCTACAACATTGCTCTTCAGTGTACTCTCCAATTTCTTATGGTATAAGAAATAACAGCGAAAATTGCTTTTCAAGATCCAAAGCTGATGATTTTTTGAAAAGTCAAATATTGCAAGAATTTGACAGCTTCATCGGCGCTGGTTCGTTCGTCAAGTATTCTCCATATTTGTAGTCCTAACGGACATGTAATAAATGTTTTAATTTTTTATTTGCAGAGCCTTATGTATGCGCTCATTTGAAAGATTGCCGTGATTGCAAGTGGATCCTCAATCCTCCTAATGGTGCCTCAATTGATCCCGGTGATCCTTGCAGACTTCCCGACTTCGAGCAGTATGATACTTTGGAAGACTGTGAAAGAGTTTGCGGAAGTGAGAGCTTTGCTTAAATGTACTTGTTTTTCCATACGAAGGTGATAGTAGCAACACATAAACAAACCCTAATGATATAACATTTAATTGTATTCAATTAGTTATTATTGCATGCCGTTAAAATCCAATAAGTTTTAGAATAATAAAGCCAAAATAAAACCAGCAACAAATGAAACAATGAAAAGTATAAACTTTTGACACTAATGTCACATCAGGTCAAAGGAACACACTCGGTTTTCTAAATTGGGGGTGTTTCGCTGCACCATACAATACCCTCCACCTTATCATGTGGTAACGGCCCTTTCGACAAACGATGACTGGTGCATGCTAATTATCAGACACTCTTTGGATGCTTGCAACAAAATCTGACGTAACGTATGTCAGGTAGCAGATTTTGAAATTAGCTAAACGCCTTTTTCGTATTAGCAAAAACTGACCGTATTGTATTAATTAGGTAGTAGGAAGTGTACATTATCACTAGTAACCATAGTAGCTGTCCCTATTTTCCATAATATTTATAAATGCTGTAACTTTTTACTTGCAGTTCCTTATCAATATGAATGTTCTGACGGTCAATGCATTCCATGCAAGTTACGCGATTGTCCTGTCGAAGTTACGCTATATTTTACCCAAGCAGATTGTGAAAACGAATGCGGAAGTAGTGACTTGGTTTCTACGCGATTGTGATTCTAGCAATATATAGGCTAACCCAGATGAGATAACATTTAATTATATTTATTTGGTGATGACATGACATTTTGAGCAAGAGAGTTCGGGTTTTGAGAAAGCAAGTTTGTAAATTGTGGCATTTTTGTAGAGCAGAAATTGTCAAAACATTGCTTTAGGAAAAGTTTCAGACTTTGGCTATTTTAAGGGTTTGGGATGGGAGATCGAACTTTATGAGGCTGCCATGATTTAATTGGATTCTGGATAGAAAGAGAGCTCCGAACGCTCAATCCTCCAGTAAAATAAATCAGCAACAGAACAGACACGAATCGATGTAACACAAAAGCTTGTGTTTTCAGATGAGGAGCAGCGAAAGTAAAGGAATCAAGATCTGGTTCTAAACGACTGAATAATAACACTGAACGATTATCTAACGGTAGTGATGTTTCAGTCACTGAAACTGAAACTGAAACTAGGTTTCAGTTTGCACAGGTTTCAGTTTCAGTCACTGAAACTGAAACTGAAACTGAAACTATTTTGAGAAGAGACCTGAAACTGAAACTGAAACTGAAACATTTTTAGGCAGCCGACTGAAACTGAAACTGAAACTAAATTGGGTAAAAGACTGAAACTCGGGCTAAAACTAGTTTCAGTCTTTCCCTAAATCTTGAAATTTTTAAGGTTTTGAGCTTCGATTCTGTTAACATTGCTGTAAGAGAGGCTGAATAAACATTAAATTGTGCTTTATATTAACTCAAAGAGCTGGAAACCGTTGTTTTTAAAGCGAACTGAAACTGAAACTGAAACTCCGACTGAAACTAAAACTGAAACTGAAATTATTTTACGTTGCCGACTGAAACTTAAACTGAAACTGAAACTATTTTGGTGCGCCGACTGAAACTGAAACTGAAACTGAAATTATTTCGAACCACCGACTGAAACTGAAACTGAAACTGAAACTAAAATCGGCTACTGAAACAACACTATCTAACCGCCATTTAAACTAATACATAATGCTTGAATAAATGTATAAGCGCTCTGCCAGGCGCCTATGAGGCACAAATGCATTAAGGAACCGTGTCAAAAATAAGTTTAAAATCTATAGTGTACACGATTTATTTACATGATTTGATTCGTTTCAAATTCGTGTAAGCGGCTTACATTGACAACTTCTGAAGTTTGAAGTTTTGAAGTTTTTGTAACAAAAGTGCTGCAACGTAGCGAATGAAAAACCTTGTGCTTAACTTTTTATGCCTTCTAAGGACCGCTTTGACTTAAGGTGCTGGTATCGCTTTGTGTAAGTTAGACCTTACAGGCTTCAATTCTTTATGAAAATGGATGAAACTTTCCGAATATGTTATTTTGGTGCTCTTTAACATTCTGGAACCAGACCCGCATTTTTAGGTGAAAAGATAGGAAAGTTTTGGTTTTAACCATTACACCAAAATGAACATTTTTGCTTTTACAACATTTGATCTATCTCTAGTGGTTAAGGCAGTATAAGCAAAAAACAAAGTGATTGTAGCAAAAGTGCTGCAACGTAGCGAATGAAAAACCTTGTGCTTAACTTTTTATGCCTTCACATGACCACTTTGACTTAATAAAAATTGCTTCTTGCTGGGAAGCAAAAAAGCAGAGCAGAGGAGATCGGATCCTAAACCTAAAAGGAGTGTAAGGCCATTCGAGTCTATTCAGCCTCTCTATACATTAAATACGTCGTTTTCGTTGTAAGTATCCATTTTCATTTGGTACCAAAACATGCCGCGAAGAGCCAAAAGGATTCCTGAATCCACGGACCGGAGCCCGTCCAACCAAATCCCGGTTGGCTCCCGTTCTCCACAATAGCAAACTTTTGACATTGCTGTTTTCCTACGCTCTCAGGCGGAGCGGGAAGAAAGGCTTCGCAGAGACGCCCAAGAAAGGGAAGACAGATTCCGAAGACAGATGCAAGCAAGTCAGGAAGAAGCCAACCGCAGACAGGAAGACCTTCCAGACCAGATGCTGGAACAGCAACAGACGTTTATGACTCTTATGGCCCAACAGCATGCCGGCCAGGTTGCCCCAGGTCCGGCAATGTGCGTCCCTGCCCCGCAACCCCACGTCACGGTATCGCCACCCCGTTTTCCCGAACTTTTTATGGTGATGAAGAAAAGGGCGGTATCGAATTTGACGACTGGATAGGGCAAATACGGGATTATGTTCAAAGAAGCAATGGACGTCTTGGACAGGGTCATTGAGGGAGTGGCAAGGGACAGTTTACGGTCACTGGCGCCTGAGTTTCGCCAGTCTCTCGACGCCGTCGTCACCCATCTGAAAGCCCTGGTTACCCCAATTACCAATCACTCCTATTGCACCAGCCCTCAAATTGCTTGATCTGTCTCAGCCGAAAGGAGAATCCGTGGCTACGTACCTACAGCGGTGGCGGCGGACTTTTGGCAGGGTCGGCGATTTTCAGTTCCTGGCGAAAGCTATCTGCCTGAAAGGTCTTTAGCCGGAGCTGAGGGAACGGATGGTTTCTGTGGCGGGCCGGGAGCAGCAGGACTGGTCCTTGTGTGAGCTCCAGGAAAAGAGCGTAACCAAGGAGCAAGCGCTCAAGCAAGCAAAAGACTAGGATGGACGGAAAGACTTTCCTGCAAAGGGGAAACCTAGTCCTAAATCGGCTTATGTGGGGAAGACTGGTTCCAAAATTGGTAAGACTAAAGATGTGGTGTGCTTTAGTTGTAATCGAAAAGGTCACTATGCTTCAGACTGTCCGGGTGGCAGCAAGCAGAGTCGCGGCAGAACCTCGGGAAAGAAGCCTGCAGTAGGACAAGCGAGTCATGTCTCGTCGACGCAGGTACACGAAACTGCCGCGCTAGACCGTACAGCTTCAGGTATGGGAAGGCAGAAGTTGTCAGATGTGAGGGCGGTTTTGAAGTTTGGAAATCGTGGCTGCCCCTACCCGGTGGTGGTAGACACTGGGGCTGATATCGATTGCATGCCCGGTGATTTCGGGGAAAGTTTGAAGGACGGCGGGCAACGTGTCCGAGTTGTGGGTCCGTGGGGTCCGGCGGAGGAACTACCCACGGTAGAGGTCGAGCTGTCAGTGGATGGTGGACCGACTGTTCCCGCAAACTGATGTTTCACCGACGACGGTCAAGGTACAGGATCACGCTGGCACCTCTAAGCGTCATTCTAGGAACAATGTGGTCAAAGTTGGTTCGCGTGGGCGCTCTCCTCCTCCAGAGAGGGAACAATGCAAAGGATGCGAAGAATACAGAAACAAAAAGTAACTTTGAGGAGATCGGATCTTAAACCTAAAAGGAGTGTATGACTATTCGAGTCTATTCAGCCTCTCTATACATTAAATACGCCGTTTTTGTTATAAGTATCCATTTACATATATATATATATATATATATATATATATATATATATATATATATATATATATATATATATATATATATATATATATATATATATATATATATATATATATATATATAATAAAACAGTTTATTCAGCAAACATTTACAATACAGTAAGAAATAGTTTACTGAAAGGGTGAATACAGAGCTGCAAGACAACTTCTTACGTATCACCAGTGCATATATATATTAGTCAATAAAATAGTCTAAGCAAAATAAAACTTGAATAAAACATTACAGTAAGAAACATACACACTACAAACAATTGCCAAATCATGGGCACCATCTGGATACATCAAATGATTGTAGTTTACATTTTAAAACATCAAGAGAAGTGGCACTCACGAGGTATTCCGGTAAACTACTCCAAACTTTGACAACTCTACTAGCAAAAAACAATTTTTTCTCATTTCGTCGAAATCTGTCAGCACATAACATTAAACTATGCCCTCTTAGTCAGTTACTATTACGATGCATAAAATAGTCGCTAAATTCCACATTGTCCAAACCATTAACAATACGATAACATTGTATTAGATCGGCCTTAATCCTCCTGGCTTCTAGACTTTCCAGCTGAAGTAGCTGCAGCCGCTCTTTATACGGTCTTAGGCTCAATCCGGGGATCCTTTTTGTGAAACGTTTTTGCACTGATTCAATCGCTTTTATATCCTTTTTTAAGTGGGGGCTCCAGACCACAGAATTGTATTCTACTATTGGCCGAACATAGGTAACATACATTGCACGCAGAAAATCCCTATTTCGACAATGAAAGGCTCTAAAAATGACATTAGTGCGCTGTGCTGCTTTAGTAACAATTTTTGTGCAATGCTCCGAAAACTTAAGTTTGTCATCCACGCACACCCCCAGATCCCGTGTACCCGACGAACTAGGTATCTTAATTTCATTTATTACATAGTCATGCATAGGGTTATTACAACCAAAGTGTAACAGGACACATTTTTCCAAAGCGATCTTCAACTGATTTTCATTTGCCCAATCAAATGCACTGTTAATGTCTTTTAGTAGGAGTCTGTAATCGCCATCGCTCTTACAAGTGAAATAGGATGTCGGGGCAAATCTGTAGTAGTTAAGCATGGGCACGAATAGTAAAACTAGTATTCGAATATTCGTTACTTCTTGGATATGTGATGATGAGTACGAATCCGTGCCCAGTTTCTGGAGTAGATATCATCCTGAGTGGGTGGTTCAATAGGATCTTCAGGAATTGATTCATCAATTTGAACATCCTGTGGAGCTGTTTCTTCTGGCGGCGGTTGATAGGATGTTTTCGGCTCTTCGACTGGTGAGTGAGCTACTGGTGGTTTGCAGCGAGTGATGTGACGACTTAGGTGGGATTTTCTGATGAATGTTCTCCCACATTGATTGCAGCGATGAGAGTCTGATTCACTATGTCGTTCTCTCTTGTGTCGGTTAAGGTTTCTCAATTCGGTGAATGTCTGATGACATGTCATGCATTCCAACAGTTTTCTCTTGTCCTGGCCACCTGGCATTAATTCTGAAATAAAACAACTCTGTCTTAGTAACAAACAAGTAGAATCATTGCCCACATTTGAGGTTACATGAGTTTTAATTTAACAATTAACTAGATTATACACTTGAACAATGCACTTACCTGCAGTTGTTGACATCTTGCTGGATCTCCAGTAATATGTATTTACTTAAAAATCCAGGCCAACAAATTTATAGATCAATCAACTTTGCTTCATAAACAGTATAGGTTTCATAAAGGCAATGTTATGGAGCATCTCCCAAAGTTATCAACATTGATGTGAATATTAAATGAACATGATCTTATGAGCATATCGGCTGAATACGGTATGAACATGAACAAACACCACATTTGTGAACAGAACGTTATAGTGTGAAACTAGATCACTATAGTGTAAAAATTAATACGCAAAAAAATCCCATATATTCTATTAATCAACACATTGACAGTACTTAACAATGATATTGAGCTATCAGCCACAAGCTTACCTCAAAAAAGTTGAGCGCAAACGTGTCACATAAAAGTGAGAGCAAAAACGTCACCCAAAAGTGAGAGCAAAATAGTCACCCAAAAGTGAGAGCCAAAGTGTCACCCAAAAGTTGAGTCAAATCACTACTCAAAAGTTGAGAGTCAAATCACCACCCAAAAGCTGAGTCAAATCACCACTCAAAAGTTGAGTCAAATCACCACCCGAAAGTTGAGTCAAATCACTACTCAAAAGTTGAGAGTCAAATCACCACCCAAAAGTTGAGTCAAATCATCACTCAAAATTTTCACTCATCGTCATCACATTCATTACCATTGGGAGCAAAACAGTCACCCAAAAGTTGAGAGCAAAAGTGTCACCCAAAAATGAGAGCAAAAATGTCACCCAAAAGTTGAGTCAAATTACCACTCAAACGTTGAGAGTCAAATGGCCACCCAAAAGTTGAGTCAAATCACCACTCAAAAGTTGAGTCAAATCACCACCCGAAAGTTGAGTCAAATCACTACTCAAAAGTTGAGAGTCAAATCACCACCCAAAAGTTGAGTCAAATCATCACTCAAAATTTTCACTCATCGTCATCACATTCATTACCATTGGGAGCAAAACAGTCACCCAAAAGTTGAGAGCAAAAGTGTCACCCAAAAGTTGAGTCAAATCACTACTCAAAAGTTGAGAGTCAAATCACCACCCAAAAGTTGAGTCAAATCATCACTCAAAATTTTCACTCATCGTCATCACATTCATTACCATTGGGAGCAAAACAGTCACCCAAAAGTTGAGAGCAAAAATGTCACCCAAAAATGAGAGCAAAAATGTCACCCAAAAGTTGAGTCAAATTACCACTCAAACGTTGAGAGTCAAATGGCCACCCAAAAGTTGAGTCAAATCACCACTCAAAAGTTGAGTCAAATCACCACCCGAAAGTTGAGTCAAATCACCACCCAAAAGTGAGAGCAAAAGTGTCACCCAAAAGTGAGAGCAAAAGTGTCACCCAAAAGTGAGAGAAAATGGTCAGCCAAAAGTTGAGTCAAATCATCACTCAAAATTTTCACTCATCACATGCATCACCATTGGGAGCTAATTAGTCACCCAAAAGTTGAGAGCCAAATGGTCACCCAAAAAATGGGAGCAAAATGGTCACCCAATAGCTCCCCAAAGTGAGAGCAAAATGGCACCCAAAGAGTGCTCAATTGTGCTGACTATTACTACTTACAGTAAACGAAAACAATGCGTTTGTGTAGAGTCCTCCGTTACTTAGCTAATTTCACTTGGCAGACACGCCCTCATTTTTCAAGGCAGTTAAGATATAAACTATCACTTCAAGTGGGTTGGGGTCAACCGCGCGCCGTTGCGTCTACGATCATGCATCAGTGTCACTTTTGAGCCCCTTTTCTCGAAATTCCAAAACGAAAAGTTTTAATCTTCAAATTTTTTTGAATTCTTTATTTTTTAATTTTTTGATGATTTATTATGCAGTCTACGTTAAATCGTAATATTGAAAAGCCGTTTAAACTGTAAAAAGCTATTGGCAAATCCAAATACTTTTTTGTTGTTTTATATCAACACTCAAAGCATGTATCAAATTCATGCAGCTTTGTTTTTGTCTGATCAGGGCGGAGGATGTAGTCCCTTTTAAGGTGGTGGTTTCCTTTGTGTAAATTTGACCCTATAGGCTTCAATTCTTTATGAAAGTGGATGAAACTTTCAAATATGCTTTTTTGATGCTCTTTAACATTCCGGGACCAGTCCCACATTTTCAGATAAAAAGATAAGAAATATTTTTGGCATTATACTCCCAGCAGATAGTCGATACTGCCAGTTTCGAGGAAATCAGTTTTTTCAAAATTGCTGCCAAATCGTACGGACAATTTTCGTTTATTTATACTCAATCGATACGTGGTCTAAGTGCTCATTTTATCAATGCCTATTAGCTGGACTTCGTTGCTTTGAGCTAGAGATTTGACCGAAAAACCATTTTAGCAAAACTGCGATTATTTTGTTTTAAACATTTCTCAAAAACTACCCAATAGATTTGCGTGATTTTGGGCTGGATGAAAATTCGTACTATTGCGGAGGGACGTTTTTCTTGGTTTGAGCTAAAACATCTCCAGTTGCAAGAAAACTGAATACAAAGTTGAGAAATTTCGTGTCACCGCACATTTGTCGGATTCTCTGGAGTAGTGCGGCGTGTTGAGCCAAATCCAAAAAACTGTCCCTCGGTCCATATATCCTTCATATCGTGGCACAAGAAAAAGTTTGGCCGATTCTGCTGTTTTGAGAAATCGATGTTCAAAGATTTTTGGTCTATATTCAGCCTGTCAGATGTCAGTGTGTCAGAAAATTGTGGTAATTTTGTCCTAAGTTTGCTAATTTCGTAAGCTCATGTGAATCTGCAGCTTATAAGCTTTAAAATGATGTATAAAACTCTTTCGAACTACCAAAATTGCGAAAGTTATAGCATTTCAAAAAATCACCCCAAAAGCACTGCACAAAAGGATACCACCACGTTAGGCACACTATCGGAAATCCTTAAGTATAGAGAAGGGTATCTCATAACTGATTTCTCGAGAAATCGTTTCCAGGACATATCATTCGACAAGAAATTCATAGATGCTTGTGAATATCCAACGTCAAAATCTTAGCAGTTATTTGACAGTAGCCAATGTCCCACCACGAAAGATTTTTGAGGGGATTCTAAAATCTTCTAACTGAAATTTGTGGCACAGACTAAAGCTTGTGACACCGTAAAACTTTCAGCACAGATAGTAGGTGATATTCAAATCTTAACATAACATCTTATAAGTTTAAGCTTACAAAAGGCTGAGCCAACTTCATGCAGCATTATTCCCAGGTCTTGTTGGACAAGGTATTCAAAGATTAGCGCAAACAGCTGAGCCATGCCGAGTAGATGCCCCTGTCTAAATCAATAAATCAGCCAATCACTGCATTGAATGTATTAATTGAACTGAGCAGCTGAACTTGATTTATTGTTAAAATGCGCCTTTTGCATCTATCAAAAGATTTTGAGTACACAAACCAAGCAAGATTCCGCTGATTAGACGTAGCAAAAATTTATTGGCGACATTCCGTGGAAAATTTTGGAGCTTAAACCCAGACAACCGATTTCCTGCCAAATGTGAGAATTTCCGTGGAATGTTTTATCGCTTAAAACTGACTGAGTAGATTTCGCTAAATCGATTTAAAGGCGAGTATGTTTTATATTTATTAAATTTGCGAAACTTCATAGTTAAGAGCACGGCTGGCCAGTTTCCAGCTTCATCGGATATTTTCCATGGAATTATAAAACAGCAAAACTTAGACAGCAAGATTCCGACCGATACAGTGCCATTCCGTGAAAAATTTATAAGCTTAAACCCAGCCCACCAGTGTCTGCGGAATCTTGCTAGGTTTGTGTACTCAAAATCTTCTGATAGATGCATTTCAAAAAACTCAACAGAGGTGCTGTGGCAGAACGAGAATTATGAGCAACAAACACACAGCAAGAATTTGAGAAATTACCATGGGTGTATGCGTACACAGTGTTGGACGCGGGCCGAAATTTGCGGCCCGCACCCGCCCCGCAGCCTGCGCTCAGATTTGTGGCCCACAAAGGGACGGCCCGCGGCCCGCGTCAATATAATTCGGCCCGCGGCCCGCGTCAATATAATTCGGCCCGCGGCGATCCGCAACTAAATTTAGGTTATGCAGGCATTATAGCATTAAATAATTGCTACTTTCATTGATTATTCGCCGTTTTTTCCATAGAAACTGCCATATAAGCGCGATTGTTGTTTTAGAAAGCATTCATATAGTTGCAGTCGTGCGTTTTTCAAATTTTATTGACTTCTAATGTAAGCATTTTGGCCTAGCGACTGTATTATTGTAGCCCCCCGCTGCTTCTCGGCTATTTTTTGGAACTTTGAAAATTCCGGTGAATTTTGGAGTGAAATCCTAAACTACTGGAAAACATTGCCCAAAACGAATTACAGTTACAGTTACGCAGAGGATATGTCTTAAACTTTGCAGTGGCATATGCGATTTGACTGTAGTGCCTGCCTGTGGTGCGACCTGGGGATGATCTAGACTCGGTGGGGAAAACTCCATGTGCGAGAAAAGACCCAAATTTCAAGATAAATTTTTTGTTGCAGCTAAAGAAAAATTCATGCAATTCTTAGCTCAGTAGAGCCTCCTGGTCAATTCGGTATAAATTTTACCTTTCTATTTTATCGGTATAAATTTTATCTTTCTATGTGTTGTCCAGGTGACCGAAATCAAGTAAAATTCAACCAAACTTTCAATTTCGTAAAATGGCCAATTGTTGACTAAGATGGGTCCGGGTTGGCTTTAAACCCAACAAAACGTTTTCTATGTGATAGTATGCTTAAAGTGCAGAAATTAAGCAAATTTAAAAATCTAAAATTTGCTATGTTTACGTGTTATGAACACACAAAATTCTCAATGGTCAAGTCAAAGGAGAAAGGTAAAGACTGTCAGTCTGTAATTTAACTGGTCTGTCTGAAAAGCTAGAAAATATATACCTTTGCTTGTTTCATGTCGCCAGTAAAATGTTTCCTTGTAAGCAAAGCTCGATCTCTTTACAATTCTGAAATTTGAGAGAACTACTTCGTTTGAAAAGGGACGACCAACCAACGCTGATAAATTGATAACCATTAAAAATAGGGTAACACGGCCTAAGGTGGCAAGAGCAGACAAAGATCGTAAACATTTATTTTCAATTTGAACAAATCGATTCAACCAAGACCAAGCGCCGCTTATTAGCTGCAGAAAATGCTAAATGAGTAATATTCAAAATTATAAGGAAAAGAGAAGTGGGAAAAGGAACAAAAAATATTTCAATGAGGTAAAGTTCCATTATAATGTTGGAATTCGTCAACAATTCAAACTTTCTTACCCTGTCTCAAAAAAAATCAGCCCGCATCGGCCCGCGCGGGCCACTGCGGGTACTAATTTTTGGCCCGCCCCGCCCCGCCCCGCGAGTACCTGCGGGTACCCGCGGCCCGCGCCCAACACTTGTGCGTACATTGCCCATTCTTAGTTCAATTGCCGGCGCGCCCAATTGCCTTGCTATTTCAGCTTCAATCTTACAGCCACGTCGGAATTTTAGGGGAAAGAAAAAGAAAGAAAATGAGAAGAATTCTTTAAATAAAGAAAAAGAAAAAGAAATTTGGCTTCAATTTTCTTTAATTTAAAGAAAACGGCAAAGAAAAGCGGCTTCCTTTTAGTTTAGTTTCATAGTCTCTTTCTGCTTCACTCAAAGTAAGTCTCAATGAGAGATTGACAGCTGTTGCTCTTGTAACATATGCATTCATAGCATAGACGACATACGTTAAAGCAAGCAGGTGTCCTTTCGCAAGTGGTCACTAGGCTGGATTGCTTACGCAAAATTGACTGACAGCTGAAACCTGAGACAGCCTAATGACTCTTTCTTCTTTAAAGAAAAAGAAAATAGAGTCCAAATTTCTTCTTTCACAAGAAAAAGAAAAAGAAAATGGAAAGAAAATTTAAAGAAAATTTTTCCCCTAAAATAAAGGCGTGGCTGTAACTTTGAGTTTGCTGACTACGCGGTTAAGAAGGAGTGATACCGAAATTAAGAAGAAATTCGAGTTTCTGACTATGGCCGAAATGTACTCTTTAGGGGGGTTGCACCAAATAAGGGACACCAAACTGACAAAATGTTTGAAAGTTTTGTTTTTGGAAGAGAAACGTAGTTTACGCAACATCTATGAGGAACCACAACGTAATCTTTATATCAGCGGAAAGCTCAATTTCTGCTGCACAAGAAAATCAATTTTGTTTGCGTTAAATTTGAAACACTTAAAAACTCACATTTTTTAAAGATTTTCGCATCAGTTTTCTCTTCTAAACACTAAATAGGGGACACTATGTGCCAAATTAGGGACAGTGGACACCAAATAGGGGACAGCTTTTTTGACACTAAATAAGGGACACTTTTATAAAATTGACAGCTGAATTTTTGTTTCTGACATTCATAATAAGTGAAAATGCGAAAACTAGTTAATTATTTGTCCGTTTGACACTCTGGAAACACATTACTACCAGAATTTTCGTTTTCATCAATGCTTTAATTTTATCAATTATATGACAAATATTAAATACAGTCATCACGGTTAATAACCATAGAATATGTCAGAATAAACTAATAGCTTCGTTAATACAAAAATAAAAACCATATTTGTCGTTGCTGGGAGTCGATCCGACGACGTTGCGGCCTCCAAATTTGTCCCTTATTTAAGCTCCAGTTGCTGTCCCTAATTTGGCACCAGCTGTCCCTTATTTGGCACATTCTTGAAAATTTAACAAAAATTAATTAAAAATTTAGATAAAATCAAGTTTCAAACATTATTATAAAAAATTTATGCCAAAAAATTGCAGACTATCTGAGCATTCTAAAAATATAAAAATTTCAGATAAAAGTAACACAATAAATGTGCACCGCGAAATGTAAATGTTGTGAAAATTTTTTCACAGGAGAGATTCTGTTCAAATTTTAAAATCAGAAACGTTCTATATGAATTTCTGGACGATCATGTCAGTGTGTATGGAAACAAAATATATCAAAATGTAGCTGAGACATTGAGCTTTTTCGCGATATAATTTGTTTTGCAAAGCGAATTTGTAAAAAACCGTGTCAGCTTAGAGAAGCAAAAAGTGTCCCTTATTTGGGACTGTCCCTTATTTGGTGCAACCCCCCTATGTTTGAAAAAGTTTTTAATATAATCTTTATATTTCATATTTGATTTTTTTGTGAACCATGGTATGCTTCTAAACTAAAAAAGGTTTCTGCAGCTACTTCGACGGCATTGAAAAGTAGTAAATTACAAGCCCCAGTTGCAGAACTTGATACAAGAACAGACTAGTAAGTTAATAGACGTATACATTAATAGAGGTATTCCGAGTCTTTGGCTGACATATACTCTGCTTCAGAAATGTCTCTTGTAGCAAGAACTGTATTAGTTGATTTTTAGCTGTGAAAGTTTAAGTTTAGCAGTTTAAAATTTTAGTTAAAAATCTGGTCTTCCCCAGATTTAAGTGTTGGCTCATATTAACCATTTGGACTAATGTCTTTCCCTGACCTAAATGCTACATTCCCAGTTTAAATGCTATGATTCAAACTCCAGCTTTACAGAAAAAAACAACTCAAAAATCAATTAATTGTTGGAAATCGTGCAGCCTTTTAATACGGTGAAGGCGTAGGTGTTTTAAACATCTGAAGCTTGGGTTCAGATCGGAGTTGTAAAACATGGACCAGGGTGTTAAGATTTCACTAAAATCGCAAAGGCAAATTATTTTGCATTCAATGAACTAAAAAGCGCACTGGAAAATATCTGATTCACTCATTGTAACACCCAAGACATTCAGAACATGAAGAAAAGCGAAAGGCGGCCCTCACCGAAAAACTTTGTTCCGACCTTTCTATTTGTTCCTTTTATCTCATTTCTGGTTGGTTGCCACTCGGTCAAGCTTGTTGTCAGCGAAAGTCCTAGATGACGTTTTGATATTAACCTTCACTTTAAGGTTTAAAACAATCACCCCATTCTTGAATTCTCTCAACGAAAGCAATACCGGATGTTCCAATGTTCCTGTTCTTTTTTCTCGTTTCAGGGAAAAAGTTAATGAATTCAGGAAGAAGCAAAGAACAAATTTGAGGAGGTGCCTAAAACCAGGATCGGGATCAGAATCAGGATCAGGATCCATTTCAGGATCAGGATCAGGATCGGGTGACTAAAAACAGGATCCATTTCAAGATCGGCTAAAAACTTCAGGATCGGGTTAGTAGTGGATCCTGATTTCAGGATCGGGTGTCTAAAAACAGGATCCATTTCAGAATCGGCTTGTAACTTCAGGATCAGCTTCAGGATCGGCATAGAACTTCAGGATCCGACACAGGGGTGGATCTTGAGTTCAGGATCGGGTGTCTAGAAACAAGATCCATTTCAGGAGCGGCTTGTAACTTCAGGATCAGCTTCTGGATCGGCATAGAACTTCAGGATCCGACACAGGGGTGGATCTTGAGTTCAGGATCGGGTGTCTAAAAACAGGATCCATTTCAGGACCTGCAACTGTAACTTCAGGATCAGCTTCAGGATTCAACTTTTCAACTTATAAGCCGATCCTGAAGCTGATCCTGAAGCTACAAGCCGATCCTGAAATGGATCCTGTTTTAGACACCCGATCCTGAAGTCAGAATCCACCCCTGTGTCGGATCCTGAAGTTCTATGCTGATCCTGAAGCTGATCCTGAACTTACAAGCCGATCCTGAAATGGATCCTGTTTCTAGACACCCGATCCTGAACTCAGGATCCGCCCTCAAGTCGAATCCTGAACTTATAAGCCGATCCTGAAGCTGATCCTGAAGTTACAAGCCGATCCTGAAATGGATCCTGTTTTTAGATACCCGATCCTGAAGTCAGAATCCACCCTTGTGTCGGATCCTAAAGTTCTATGCCGATCCTGAAGTTACAAGACGATCCTGATACGAATCCTGTTTTTAGACACCCGATTCTGAACTCAGGATCCACCCCTATGTCGGATCCTGAAGTTCTATGCCGATCCTGAAGTTACAAGCCGATCCTGATACGAATCCTGTTTTTAGACACCCGATTCTGAACTCAGGATCCACCCCTATGTCGGATCCTGAAGTTCTATGCCGATCCTGAAGCTGATCCTGAAGTTACAAGCCGATCCTGAAATGGATCCTGTTTCTAGACACCCGATCCTGATCTCAGGATCCACCCCTATGTCGGATCCTGAAGTTCTATGCCGATCCTGAAGCTGATCCTGAAGTTACAAGCCGATCCTGAAATGGATCCTGTTTCTAGACACCCGATCCTGATCTCAGGATCCACCCCTGTGTCGGATCCTGAAGTTCTATGCCGATCCAGAAGCTGATCCTGAAGTTACAAGCCGCTCCTGAAATGGATCTTGTTTCTAGACACCCGATCCTGAACTCAAGATCCACCCCTGTGTCGGATCCTGAAGTTCTATGCCGATCCAGAAGCTGATCCTGAAGTTACAAGCCGATCCTGAAATGGATCCTGTTTTTAGACACCCGATCCTGAAATCAGGATCCACTACTAACCCGATCCTGAAGTTTTTAGCCGATCCTGAAATGGATCCTGTTTTTAGTCACCCGATCCTGATCCTGATCCTGAAATAGATCCTGATCCTGATCCTGATCCCGATCCTGGTTTTAGTCACCTCCCAAATTTGATGCTTAGATGGAAATACCAGTGTGGAAATATTCCTAGATTTTTATCTTCAAATCACTGAAAAGTGAGTGCTGTCGTGCTGTCGTTATGCAGTGTCGTCGTGGGTCTAACGGGATTAGGCTGGGTATTGTGACGTTTTGTGTCAAAGTTCAATTTTCGCGCTCCGCTAGTTCTGGATTCAGCCTTTGAATGGAGTTTTATTGAAGGTATGTTATAATAAATAATGTTTTGATTTCTTGTCTTCTGGTGCATGTCCCTTTTGTGAAATCATTTAGGGCTTATGTCGATACATACCAAATTATGTATGTTTTTGGATTATTTTAGTATTTCTTCTAAAGTAAACTTGCGGTACTACGGGTGGCCGTCGCCTTTCATCAATTGGTCAGGGTAATAGGGTGAGCTAGTTTCAGACATGCATACGCTCTAGAACCTGCTAAGCTTCCGTTTGTTTAAAATTATTTTTTCCTGCGAACCTCTACACCAGTGAGATCTGAACCCACAATTCGGGCGCTTAGTACCTACACGGACGCCTTCACCACTTGTCCATTAGGACTGCAAATTTTGGTAAAAGATGAAGTTGATGCTGTGTTCCTGCTGTCAAACATAAAATGTAATTTTTGAGAAGAGAGAACGCAGCTGTATGCAAAGGGCACATCAGTGGTGATAGAAGTAGGCTGCCAGAAAGCAGAATATCTATTTAACAGCAGTTCAGTTCCCACAACATCAGTAAGTCTTGTTTCCTCCGTTTTAGAATTTTATTTCATTGCACCAAGTAGTTTGGTTCACAGCCCTTCTTGCATTCATAGATTCAAGTAAACCCAGAATATGTGGCATTCGAGTACCCATACACAGCTTCACATGAACGGAAAGGTTGTAAAAAAAGGGCAGACTAGAACTCAAAACTAGTAGGCATTTATTTGCACAGGACCATCTGCTTTCGCAATTTCGGCCAGGCTGAGTGTCTGGCCGTTCTGCCAGGTGCCAGCCGTTGGCCGTCCTGTAGTTTAGTCGCCTGACAGCGGCCAAGCATAAACATTTGTATTGGACTTGCAATTTGTGCAGAGCAATAAAAATAAATAAAAAACAAAGCAAATTGCGGACTGAATGTGAATTCTGTCAAAATATGTAAAAAACTCGTTTCCATTGTCTTTGCAATGCATAATATAAGTATATAAGTTATTTTCTAGGGCAGATTGCCTTTAGACTCGGAAAAATATGGCTGGCTAGTCTCCGGCCAAGAACGGCCAAAGGCCGGCCGGCCGGTGACGTTTTCTGAAACAATAATATAGTATACATTGTTATATTGGCTGGACAATTTGCAGTAATGCAATTTCGCATCTAAGCATAAGCAATTTGAAACGAGACTTAAAGCTTACCCAAACCGCTAGAACTCCGCCAATCTGCGATACCGCAGTTGCAAAGTCAATTTTCAGTACATCCTCCAGAATTTCCATGGATATTGATCCGTAATGGACATGCACTCTAGCGATATTTGAAAGTTTCCATCCTGACTTTTCTCCGACCAAGCTGAAATCAAAAGGCATAAAACATAGCAGCATACTAACTATTTACATAAACCAAGAGTACATAATAGAATAATATTATGAAACTCTTACACTACAGTGCACTGAACATGCCAGGCAGGACTCAGGACCCCCATTTCGGGGATTCCTGCCGTAAACTAATTACATCCTTTCATATAAACGCATAAACATATAAACGGATACTGATCTATTATGTCAGGTTTAGTTTCTTAGACAGCTTTTTCATCTACGAAGATACATAACTCCGACAAAGAGTTTATCACTTTTCAGACATCGTAAAATTCCCTAAGTCACTTATTGACAGCATTTGTTCCAGATGTTTTTCCTGCTGCGTCACGACGCAGCAGGTCGACTATAATCGGTTTAGAGATGGTTTTAACACATACACAATAGAGGCCTGCACGGGCCGAATTTTTGCGGCCCGGCCCGGCCCGGCCCGTGAAAAATCTTTCTCGGCCCGCCCGGCCCGGCCCGTCAACTGCTTCGGCCCGGCCCGGCCCGGCCCGTCAGATGCTTCGGCCCGGCCCGGCCCGGCCCGTCAAAATTTTCGGCCCGCCCGTGCCACGAAATTTTTTCATTTGTCGCAAAATGCAAAATTACGTAAATAATTTTGTTAGCTTGGTTATTAAAAACAGAATCTCTGGTTTTCAGTGCTTTTTCTAGGAAAAGTGTGTTTTCTAATTGCTGATTTTTCGAGTTTTAATGGTTTTTAAACGCAGTTTTAAGGACAAAATAATTTCTGTCGTTCTACAAATGAAACCAAAAGATAATACTGCCTCATGTTGACACTTTGTATATAAGACTGGAACGCTATAAAAACAAAAAACTGGAAATTCCCTAAAAGGTTACAGTGGCAACATTTAAATATTGTAGTTTTATTAAACCAGATGAAATTTTGTGAAGTGCGCATTTTTATAAGAATTAGTTGAGAAATAAACTAATTAGAAGTAGAGGACTTTAAAAAGATGCAACTGTGCAGAAGGAGTAAACTTTCATTTCTAAAGAAGTAGTAAATCTTTGCTCCACAAACTCAAACTTTGATTTTTTAAAAACTGCTTTTTTCTAAGTAAATGCATCGTTTTCTTAAAAAAGACAGCAAATTACATCAAAACCAAAATAAAATACTTAGCCTGTTACTACTACCATATATTGCCCTATTCCAAAGTTTCATATTCTAATATTGTAGACGCTAAAATTACTTAGGCGAATTGAGGATTTGACATTAATGATGTGACGATAAATACATGTATTATTTATGAAAATAAAATGCTAACGTTACTGCGGAAAATCAGTGTTAGTTTGAACGAAACATATTGCGGAAACACAAAACATTTTAAGCTAAATTATGAATTACTATTTTATAGTTAAATCTTTCAAAAAACTGATGGCGGGCCGGACTGTCGGCCCGCGGCCCGGCCCGGCCCGTGAGTTTCGGCCCGCGGCCCGGCCCGGCCCGTGAACTTTGGTCGTCGGCCCGCCCGGCCCGGCCCGCGGGCCGGGCCGGGCCGCGGGCCGTAATGCAGGCCAATAATACACAATGATAAGCGTAGTCTTTCCTATGAAATACACATGCTGCATTGTTGAATCAATGTATGTTGATGAGTTGATGATATGCAAATTAAGTTTTTGCAAAAAGAAGAAACGTTTAAATAAGTGCAGATCCAAAACGTGTATGTTACAATCCCATACACTAAACTGGTTCTTCAAGAAGCAGATTCTCTAGCCATGCCTTATGGAATGGAATCGTTAGACTGGAGGTTTTGCATTTCTAACGAAATCTTACGAGTTCCGCTTATAGATGCTGATGCCCGAAAAGAACTACCACTGTAGCGTTACATTTTAAAGCAGAATTTCGAATGGCGAAATCCATGAAGCAACATGAACTAAGTAAATACAATGGAATACCAAACTACAGACAACTTTAAAAGTTCCCAATCTTTTGGCATTCTGGAATAAGCATCAGAGGCAAATGTTATCAACGTTTAATTAGCAATTCGTGTGTTCAGGACAGTCAGATAAACGTCAGTTCGCGACTAAGGCCGGATTCAAACTGATCTGTCTTATGAAACGGCTCAGTGAGATTTCACTATATTATTTAAGTTGCTTTCAACACTACATTTTGGATTGGAGAAAATCTCACAAATTTTCAACTGTGTAATCATTGCTGACAACGTTAGAAGAATTTAGGGTTAATCTGTCAAAAATGTAATGTTGAAAGCAACTTTGATAATATGGTGAAATCTCACTGAGCCGCTTCATAAGACAGATTAACAGAAGCTCCATGTTTTACAACCTGACAATCTGATGGCTCTAATTTATTTTGTATTCTTGCATTTTCATCGATTTTCCTGAGCAACTTCACAGATACAAGAATTGCTTGCTCGCAGCAGGTCTATTGTGACACGTAGGTAACAATTTGTGGTTTCAGCCTAAGTTCTGCTCTAAACACTAAACATTTTGCACAAAACTCTTGCTTGTTACTATTAATTTCCGTAATCCAACGATTATTGGGTATGTTTATTTGCTAATTGGCGTTTGCTGTTTTCTCGTCAAAATATTAAACAATGGTTAAACGTTGAATGTGCAGACATAGAGCTTTTTTGATGAAAGTGTCTGATCTCTATGCAAATTAAGTATACTTTATAGCACACCTTAGCGTGCATTCACTGATTTATACGCACGCCGTGCGTGGGGCACGAGTGCGCGAAGCGCACGAGTGCCACGCACGAGGGCTTCCCATACGACGTACGCAGTAGAAATTAGTGAACAACGCTAAGGTGTGTTGTAAAGTACTTATTAGAGATGAGCATTTCGGCCCGTCGGCCCGGCCCGGCCCGGCCCGGCCCGCGGGCCGGGCCGGGCCGACCTCCATTAGTTAGCGGGCCGGGCCGGGCCGGGCCGGGCCGAGAAATTTTTTAACTGCGGGCCGGAGCGGGCCGAAACGGGCCGGATCAACTCTAGAAAATGTTGTAAAATCACTAAAATTAGCTACACATCTACTGATTTTGGTTATTTTATGGTAAAATTCAACATTTCGTAGCATAATTTAGCCTCTCCATCTTGTATTGACGCCTTTGAAATAATATTGTTAGTAAAATTCTAGAATTTTTCTTTCGGCGGGCCGGGCCGGGCCGAATTTTGGAGCGGGTCGGGCCGGGCCGGGCCGGGCCGGGCCGAAAAATTTTGCCAGCGGGCCGGGCCGGGCCGGGCCGAGCAACATTTTGGAGCGGGCCGGGCCGGGCCGGGCCGAAAAAATCCGGCCCGTGCTCATCTCTAGTACTTATACAACGATTCAACCTCTCCTTAATTGATGAAACCTTACTCATTTATGTTGCAGCTGACAGCTAAGTTTAGACAAATTTCAACATGAAGTGGCAGCAACATTATTGCTTGCCATGGCTGGGAGGCCTACTTTTTGGTGTACAGCAGAGCTGTCTAGGTTGGATGCTTGTTCTGCTGTGCACACTGCTGTAGCATGCAGACAACTGTATGCTACAGCAATTTAGATTAGGGAACGACTTCCCAGCGTGAAGCGTGCGTATAAATCAGTTATACGCACGCTGCACTGTGCATTATCTGATTTATATGCACAGTCTTTACATAGGAAAAGTGCAAAAGAGTTGTATAAGTTCCAATAGACTACATAAAAAGTCTAAATTGACTGTTGTTTCGCTGTTGCTTGCTGTCAGCAATCGTGATTACTGTGGATGTTTTGGACCAGTGCTGCTTTGGACCAGCACAAAAGTGCACAAGTAAAAAAGTGTGAACTTCAGGCCGCACATTGCTCAGTCAGCTCTCCTAAATTAGGCAAACAAAAAGGAATATTCAAACATTTAACGAATCATTCCCAAATGTAATTTGTAAATGCTAGATAAATAAAGCTCATGAATTTGTAAAAGAATCCGAACAACTTTTGTATTCTTTTGTATTCATGTAAAAATTCTTGAACATTTACTGGAACAGACAGGCGTTTTGGAAAACATTTAAAGCATTAGAACAACAAAACTATGCAGCGAGCAAGATTTCGTCAAACTTGTATCAATGTATCCGTCTTTTTGATGTGGTTTCGCTTTGGTCCGATTGTTCGATCTTTTAGCTCATGTTTGGTATATTTGTCCAGACGTCCAGAGTTCGAAGATATTGCTGACAGCTGTGAAAGTTGTGCCATTATTCAACAGCCATATTTAGATTTTAGTTTAAGTAGCAAGAGTATTCCTAATGAATATCAACCCGCTGTATTAAGGCAAAAAAGGGAACTGGTCAGGGAACCTATCCCATTCACGTCGGAAAATAGACTCGGCCCGTTGCCCACACCTCGACACTGATTGAGCCGATTCAGGCTAGATCTCCAGAATAGTAGTTATTATTTGACTGATTGATTGATTGATTGATTAAATTAAACATATGTGATTAATTCATTGTCATTTCTGTATTGCTGGAATATTTGTACCGAAAATTGTTCAATACTTGTGAAATTTTGTATGCTTACTGTATACATTGGGTTTATAATTCTGATTTCTGTTTTGGTAAACTGGCTTGTTCTGTTTTTTGTAAACTGTATGCCATAAATGGCTTGCGAAAATAAACAAAGTCCTAGATCTCCAGAAGTTGAATTGAATTTGAACAGGTACACGTAGGAATAATGCCCCTTTTGGGGCCAACTTGTTTGATGTTACAAGCAGGAAATTTGTGCAAAATGAGTGTTTTGAATATAGGTATTGTAAACATTACGAAGCGTGTATCTGTTTTCAACTAGTTCAAGGTAAGACCCAGCCTGCATGTTTGGAAACATGTACCAATAACAGCAGATGCATATGTTCTAATGCTGTGATGAGGCTCTTTTAAGTACTTTCGATGTGATTATTTTTTGGTGAGAATGTCTAACTGTTTATATTTGATTTGATTTATGACCTTTTAAAAATAATGGTTTTGATTACACGTATTTTTACTTTTTTGCAGTTATGCTTAATGCTTCAATTGATTTGATTTGATTTGATTTAATCTTTTTCAAAACCTAACGTTTACACACCCAAGGCAAACCAAATTATCTGCACATATTTAATGCAGTATGCATGTCTTTGAATACAAAGGTTTTAGCACATCACTGTTTTGCTTTGGCGGCTTTTGCGGAGCTGTGCCTAGCAGCCATGAGTCCTGATTGCAAAGCATTGTTTAGTATACACTGGTCTACTCTTAGAATTACTGATGCAATAGAATTAGCTGCCATTTCTCTCTTGAAAATTCAGACCACCTAACGATGTGGGGAAAACCATTTCCCTGACTACACGTTGGCTTGGCTTGAAATTTGTTTCTTCCAAAATTGAGTGACTACGTAAATGATGAAACTGTGTCAGTCAGAAATGCATCATCTGCTGATCCGTTCATCTCGCTAAAACGGCCCATTCCTGTAGCTGGAAACCTGGTAAATCAAATTGCTTCAAGGCTACACAGAGAAATATTAAGATTAACTGAAGCGAGGCTTTTATCTTCAGTCACTACCTGAACATACTCAGAGTAGATACTCTATTTTCGTTGATTTGGTTGTGCTCGTACCGATTCCAATTTTTGAATATTGGCTCTGGTTCCGGTTCGTGTTTTATTGGAAATAAAATTTGTTCGAGTGTTGTTATATGTGTTGTTTTTCAACCGTGCTTCTAATTCCTATTTAGGCTGTTGTATATTTTACGGGGACCAAAACCCCTGCAGCGGGTTAATTGCCTGTTTTCGGTAGTGGGACACGTCGCCATAGTTTGATCGCTCTTTGTTGAAATACGAAAGGGAATGTCGTTTACACTCAATTGGAGAGGGGAATGATCAGAATAAACTATGTATTAAATGTGAGACGATTTTGTCAGTTTGACCATAATAAAATTACAACAAATATATAGTAAACGCCATAACAAATATATACTTCTACTTTTGGAACTAATTTGGACCTAACTAACTCCTTCAACATTACAGTTTAACCCTTTCCTATGTCGTGGCCCAACTGCGCTCAGGAGGCCACTGCAGCCTGCTGGCAGCCTACAGGCACCGCATGCACTGCGTTAGGGCACTCTCATGATAGTCTAATTCTATTTAATGAAGACATTGTAAATTAAAGACAGTTTGCGTTAGGGCACCCTTGAATTGTCAAACACGGCTCCATTGTGCATACAAAACTTACACGGTTTTGATTTAGCAAGTTTTTGGGTTTCAAATTAGGAAAATAATGAAATCAGAAATTTCTAAAGAATAAGATTATTAACAGCAATTATAAAAACCAATTAAATTGCGAATTATTTCAAACACGGCTCCATTGTGCATACAAAACTTACACGGTTTTGATTTAGCAAGTTTTTGGGTTTCAAATTTCAAATTTCAAATGGCCCAGGTAACTTTTGTAACGTTTACTTCATTCTTAAATACATTTTGGTACAGATGACCCCAGTTTAACTATTTCCCTCCCAAACGAGTTTGGGGGAAATAGTTAAAGAGATCCGAAAACTAAAGTCTTTTATTCTTGAACATGGATTTATGTTTAAGTTAACTAATTTTTGTTGAGTTTAATTTTTTAATTGAATGAATCCTAAATAACTGAATTAACTTAGCTTTGCTAATTTGATATTTAATCATTCAAATATTATAATTCAAACATAATAATAAATTGATGTTTAATTTCGTTGTGTTAGGAAAAATGAATGGGCACTTTATGAATACGGACCTCACATTTAAATTCGCTACATTGCTTTCCTTACATAACTAGCAAGAGTGCATATTAATGCCCTAACGCTAGGGAGCCCTAACACAATAGTGCGCTAACGCAGAACAATAAATGAGATAAAATTAACAGGGGTGCCCTAACGGGAAATAACGGTGATTGACAGCTCAAATGAAGACCAAATTTGATGAAACGTTCCAAGATAAGTTGTTTTAGCATTCTAATACCTTCCGCGCAATCCCGTTTATGTTTTTGGGAAGTTTTTGTCAATTTTAGACAGTTACACAGTAGCTGCATAGCTATCATTATATTCACTCGAAAAATTTTGTTGTACTCTACATTTTTGAAATAACTTGCTAGCTTTTCGCTTTCGTGAGATATTACCAATTTTCTTATTTTGACGTCTAAAACTTGTCATTTTCGCAGAAATCAAATAAGCAATTGTTTCTTCAGCTGTCCATATCGTACTATTAAACAAAAGGCGTCAGTTTGAAAGTCTCACAGATGCTAGTTATCCGAGGCATGGTCATCTTCCATCTGCTGACCCATAGGCAGCTATCATAAAAATGTAGGTTTTGCATAAACACGACCAAATGTTTCCAGCGATTGTGGAGCATTTAGTATCCATCCTAAAGGGTTGCCACTTGGCAGATGTGTTTACACAAAGATAGGACCATTTTTGTTATTCCGATTGCTGTTTTCTAGCTAAAGCGTTCGCTTGCCAAATTTGGGAAAAGTAGGCAAAATCCAGGTTGCGCTTACGTTTTAGGTAACTTTTCCATTACGAAGAGCGATTTCATAACAACTAAAAAGGGCCCACAGATATTTGATAGAGGTGGCTAATGATCAATGAATCCCTATCCAAAAAATTTACTTCAGTCTGCAAAACAATCTGAAAAATTGCACTTCTTCAAAAAATCCGTTAAAAATCTTTTCAAAACCCAAAATCAGTTTCATTGTAATCATTAGTAAAAAAAAATGTTAAGCTTCATTTCGATATAAAAACGGCTTCTTATGCCCAAGTAATGAATGAGTAATAACGGTTCAAAGTTGGTGTCTCCAAAAAGTACCACCACCTCAATAGAGACCACTTGAAAATTATTTTGGCTAAACTTTCTAATGAAGACTTATGTAATAGGAAGATTTTGAGCCTTGTTTAGAGATGTCTAGAGAATTTGGTTTCGGCCTAAAACAAGCTAAAAAAACAAGCTAAAATTTTTGTGTTGAATGCTGCATGAGGATAATATTTCTGTGTTGAATTCCTGTGCCTCAAACTCTTATTTGTAGACTGTTTGGAATGATTTGACCAATTTGTAAGCTGTTCGAACTGATTTGTAGAATATGTACATGTGCTAGCATTAACTAAGTCTAATTTAATTGTGCGTTCGATTAATTCTCAGTGTATTAACCCTCGATGTTCATGGTCCGTTTTTAATTGTATAGGTATAGTTTGGAAGTGGTAGAAAAATAGTAGAAATGTCTTTGTTAATTGCACGTTTCTTGTTTGCTTGGATGCCCACGTTAATTGGTGTGTTTTCCGATTTATGGGTTCAAATTCATGGGTTGGGGTTAATTGGCTTAAAAACGAAGATTTGGGGAACCCCATGAGCCCTTGAGCAAACGCATACGTCATGCTTATCATGACGTATGGATCTTTCTTTCAATAGTCACGCAAAACTTAAAAGAAACTTCAAAAGAACCGAAAAGTGAGAATTGCACGTGGACAGAGCTGTGACGGGATTGGGTGACTGACCTAAAGACTTCAGTTTGGGGTTGACTTTGGTGAAGGAAGGTCGGTTTTTAGAGACCTATTCTCTGTTTCTTCTGGCTGTTACGCCGTGCGAAGTCTGTGTTGATCTGTTCGAGTAGGCCTGTTGTGCCCGTTGGTTGATTGTGAAGTTTACCTGGAAGTTTTAGTCAGTCGCCCGTCACCCTTCTCTCACCCGGTCCTATTTTGTGCATATTCTGCTGGAATTATTTCATTTCACTTTTGTGGATTTCACTTTGTCAACGGAGTTTGTAAGTTCATGAACCAGTCGTAAAAGATACATACCGTCAGATTCTTATTCCGGTCACAGTCAGTATATTCCGATAATTGTTAGACGTGAAAGTGTTGAGTGAACTTAATGTTTAGCTGCAAAATTGCCTGCTTTGACTGATATTGTATGACCCATCCCTGCCTTGTGTTAGTCTTTGTTAAACTAATTCTGAAGACTCTGTTCAACCTTAACCTATCAGTGTAATTAAACAGCAACTTTGGTATTTACTAGTACTGTCTTGTCTTATTACTTTCGGGACTTGCATTGAGGTTCAGAGTGGACCATTGTTTTAGATACGGAAGCTCTGACTAGGTAGGGACCATAGTAAACTGATCTCAAAGTCAGTGAGCGATCAGTTTACTATTAGGTAGCTCAAGGAGAAAAGAGCCATTTCACCAGTGCTCAAATTATTGTTTAAAAGGAACAAGTTTGCCCGACCCCCAAACTTGTGCAATAGAGAGGGCTGAGTTAGATAAAGTTCTGGAATTGAGTCTTTGAAGTGATCTCTCAGCTCCAAAAAGTCTATTAGCCAAACCTTTTTCTTTACACTTATTTAAAATGTGAAACTCTAAAAATCATTTTAAATGTTATAACGTTGTCATTAACTTATAACTTAAAAAGTCCGTTTAATCTACGGGGACAAAATTTATTTTACTACCAATTTTTGATTTCGACTCTCGATTTCGGAATTGCCTGACGTTGTACATAGTCGTCTGCGGGTACCGATGTCAGCGGAGTTAGGCTCGTGGTTCTACATCTGAATCATGTCTGACCCGCTCAAAAGTTTTTACACACATTAATCCTAGTGATTTGAGCTTTCCCTTCTAAGATGCGACTTCAATCAAGACAGTCACAATGGCATTTTTGCAATGTATAAACACATCACGTTGATCTGTGATTAGCGCCAGTTTAAGAAAATTGGCAGCTAATACTGACACGTTAAGAGAATGCTGGCGCTGACTGCCAGACTAATTACATAGGTTAACACGGGGAAATATGGGAAATATGAAATACGAAATCCAATTCTCCTATTTCCGTCAGAGGGAAGGGGTAGGGAGAAATAGCTCAAGCGGTAAGCAAAAATTGAGAGAAAAAGTAGCTATATTTTAAAAAAGTTACCAACTTCGCTGGAAATTTTGATATACTAAATTTTTGAATTCTCCCTAAAAATTAACTGTTGAAATTTTTTATTAATTTTTGTAACCATTAACCTTTATTTTGTATGCGGTCGTTGGTGCTCAAGGCTCTGAAAATTTTGAGTAAAATTTACAAGCACCCACAAAAAGTATTGGGACAAGCTTCACTCCCCCATGACCCGACCTATCTTAATGTATGGTCAAAACAAAACTAGTAAAAATGTTTAATCTGTTTCCCGATAACAAACATACATGATTTGAAGTAAGCATAAATATTTATTGACTTAGAGGCAATTACAATGAACGATCTTACAATGCAATTATCCTGATCTGCGAAAAAAGCCTGGCAGACCGGTTCGGCCGACTTCTCGTCCAAGACAGGGCTCGAAACAGCCCCGGATGACAACACTGGCAACAGATACTAGCTTTCAACAGCTCAAAAACAAACTAACCGAATTACTATACCCATTGGAGGGTTTTTCGCAGTAGTGCAGGAGCAATGCTTCAGCTGACAGACACTTGCTAGGACGCTCTGGGTGTTTTATCCCAGCAACTTTTTAAGATCACTTATGAATGGGTCTGCTATGCTTTGTGCAACAGTTATGAGTTTGCTATATTGACTAATAAAACTCTACCTCGAATAAGAAATGGATGTTCTGTAGTCGTAATCCAAACAATTAGGCTCGCAGATATGATGACAGCCTTGATTTGGTAATTTATCTCCATTTATCACAGCGTTGAAGAACGGGAACGAAAAGCAATTAATATTCTGCATTACAGTGCACTCGGGAAGATCGACATCAGATGTGTTAGTGTAAATCGACAATTTGCAGTTCATACAATCAGGCACCTGGATACTTGCAGATTTTCTAATGTTTCCTTCCGTGCATTTCGCTATACACTGCTGATAGTTGGCGTAATCGCAAGGATTTGACCTCGTACGTAATCTGCTGTGTTGAAAGAATATCACTGAAACATCTGTCATTTGACCCACAGGCAGATGCATTAACTTTGGAATCACCGTATTAGTTGACGGGAACACAAGAAGCAATAAAAAACCATCATTCATGGGCATAAAGAAATTATTCATGAATGGTATTGGCAGCTTCAGCTCCAACTGAACACCTGCAAAATAAAATCCAAAATCCGATCAAGTTCCCTTAAAGCTCCAAATAAAACACCTGCAGACAGGACAAAAGAGGGACAGGGCGACAGAAATCTGAAAGTGAACTTACCGGGAATTATGCCATTATTATGGAATTATGGACACAAGAAAAAATTGCTGTTGATCGAACAGCACATGCGAGAATTGTCTTCCATCGACTTAATGCAAAAATTTATGGTAGATGGTATAGATTTCTACTGTCAGCGAAGAGACGTTTTATTTGCTGAATAAACATTGAATAATATATTTTATACATCAGTGACTCTTCTGAAAAGTAAACAATGTTTGCGACGCCTACCTCCGTTTCTAAACTAATTTCCGAGCTTACTAATAGGGAAACCACCACAGCATAGAGATGATCACCTGAATTAGGTCCTGCAAAACTCTGATAATATCCTCTTAAAATGTGAACGACTCCTGTTGCAGCTACTGCAGCCCTGCTGTTATTGCAACACGCGATTCCATCCGTAGTTGGAGACAGGCCCTTACGGCAGCCAACCACAAGATCAGAGCATTTATGTGATATCTTCATCATCATCGATGTTACAGACTCGTTTCTTTCAGAAAGCAGCCTCTCCAGCTTTTCAGCAGCTAGGAATGCAGCGGGCGCCTTATCGAAGAATCTTGGCGTCAGGTTGTAGTACTGAAAGTAGAAGGGACCCGGGAAAATGGATCCAAGAATGTAGTCTATACCAGGAAAGTCTTCGTTGGTGATATTGCTGTCATTTTCCAAGTAATCGTGCAATGAGTCCAGCTTATATCTGAATGTATTAATGAAGCGATAGTATTGATTATGATTCTATTAATAGTACTATTCTAACTAATTAATTACATTTGTTTAATTTATAAATAGTATTTGTAATGACTGCATAGTGTACATTACTTATTAGGAGGATGTCACAACTTGTCCTAGAATTTAGTTAGACGGTGTCTTTATTTGCTCGCTCAAACTAATGCTTCGCTTTTGTTTAAATAGGTAAACACCTAAACACTTTTTCTGCTATGAACTACAGAACACGGAGAATACACTTAGTCAGTATGTACCTATTGTTTGATATCTAGCAGTACTTGGCTAACAGGCTTAACTTAAAACAAGCCCACTCTTATCAGCATTTACTGCAACTATATATATCTATGATAAGGTGATAAGAGAGAAGGATACAATCATTACTGAACTGATATAACAGTTGTACAAATCTTTATCTTATAGACTATTTATCAGTTTTTTATCACTCCCACTTAGTCTTTAAGATTATGTACTCCAAGACGGCTTCTAAGTTCTATGAATTTATGTTTAGGCAACGGCTTCGTTAGAATGTCTGCTTCCATATCAGATGTGGGACAGTAAACCACTGACATCTCTTTGTTCAGGACTCTCTCGCGGATAAAATGGTGTTTTATTTCAAAATGTTTTGTTCTGGCATGCGATAGGGGATTCTTCACCAAGGCGACACAGCTCTGGTTATCTTTGTAAACGACAGTTGGACCAGATTCTTCGTGACCCAGTTCCTTTAGTAAGCTCCGCAGCCAGATCAGCTCTTTCGTGGCCAGACTCAATGACGTGTACTCTGCTTCGGCTGTGGAGAGAGCGACGGTTGGTTGCTTCTTACTTTGCCAGCACACCGCCGCATCGGAAAGCTTAAAAACGAAACCAGAAGTAGGCTTTCTGTCGTTTACATCACCGGCCCAGTCTGCATCGCAGTAGCAGTGGAGAGAATGGGCTGAAGAGGAACCGTTGTAGACCAAGCCATAAGCAAGAGTTCCTTTAATATAACGGAGTATTCGCTTAACAGCTTGCCAGTGTTCCATTGTAGGATGGCTCATGAACTGGCAAACTACTCCCACTGCCGTGGATATGTCTGGTCTGGTGGCGACAGCTGCGTAGAGTAGACCTCCCACTGCAGACTGGTAGTTAGTTTTCTGTCTTTCATCCAAAAGAGCATTGGAATCCTCGGACTTTCTCAGTTTCTCCCCCGGTTCCATGGGTACAGCAGCGGGTTTGCAATCCTGCATGTTCGCCTTTTCTAGCAGCTTCGTTAGATAGTGTTGTTGACTCAGTTTCAGCTTCTTTGCAACTTTGTCATGAACTATTTCAATGCCAAGGTAGTAATGGACACGCCCAAGGTCCTTCATCTTGAATCTGTTGCTAAGTAGATTCTTTGTCTGTTGCATAAGCCCTTCATTCTTTGTTGCAATCAGCATATCATCCACATAAAGGGCAACAATGATTGTTTCATTGGAGACTGTCTTGAGATAGATGCAAGGATCGGTGATCAACTTTGAAAATCCAGAAGAAATGAGGTGTTCATCAATTGTCAGGTTCCAGCACCGTGGGGCTTGCTTTAAACCGTACAAACTTCTTTGCAGCTTGCAAACAAAACCCTCTTTTCCTGGTTCCACAAAGCCTGCTGGTTGTTCCATGTAGATGTCTTCATCAAGCTTCCCATACAAGAAGGCAGTAGTGACATCCATTTGATGAATGTCCATATTCTCTAATGCAGCAATGGCCAAGAGTACTCTAACTGAGGTGAACTTTACGACTGGTGCAAAGGTATCTTCATAGTCTATTCCGTAGCTTTGTGAATACCCCTTTGCAACCAGTCTGGCTTTAAACCGTTCAATCCCACCATCAGCCTTGTACTTCACTTTAAATATCCACTTTGAGCGTACCAGTTTCCGTCCGCTTGGCTGTGGAACCAAGACCCACGTTTCATTTTCTTTTAGTGAGTTTATTTCGCTCTCGGCGGCTTCTTTCCACTGCCTTGCATACTCACTGTTCAGTGCTTCTTCTATTGTGCCCGGTTCATCGATTTCAACTCCGAGGCAGGCACAGTGCGATTCTTCCTTGTCTGTCATTCTATCCGCCACTCTCCACCAAGGCTTCTGGCATCGCCATTCCTGGGGCGGCTTCTTCGGCCTATTTGACCGTCGTACAGGAGCGACAGGGCTTCTGTTGTCGACTTCCTCCTCGGCAATCGGGTCCTGATGACCGGTTTGAGTAGGTTGGTTGTGTTCTGTGACAGTTTCATCTTTTTCTGAACCTGTATCAAAATATACAGCTTTCGGTGTCGATCCAGGCCCAGTTGCACATCCTGTTGTAGATTCATCAAAGTACACATCGCGGCTGACAAATATTCTTTTGCTTCTTAAGTTGTAAAGTCTATATCCTTTGGCTCGTGTGGAATAACCAACTAACCTGCACTCTTCTGTCTTTGAATCGAATTTTGTTCTCTTGAATTTCGGAACGTGTGCATGAGCTGAGCAGCCAAAAATCTTCAAGTGACCAACACTTGGCTTTATTCCATAGAATTCTTCAAAAGGTGTTGTATTTGGCAATGTCTTTGTTGGAGACCTGTTTCTTAAATAGGCTGCAGTCGAGATGGCTTCTGCCCAGAAACCATCTGTCAGGCTTGCACTCTTCAGCATACTTCGAGCAGTCTCTACCAATGTTCGGTTCATCCTTTCAGCTTTGCCATTTTGCTGCGGCGAATGAGGCACGGTCAGCTGATGCAGTATTCCTTTGTCTTTGCAAAACCTTTCAAACTCTGTCGATGTATACTCTTTACCGTTATCAGTCCTGAGAATCTTTATACCTTTTCCAGTGTAGTTGGTAACTTCGGCTTCGAACTCCTTGAATTTGTCGAACACTTGACTTTTTCTTTTCATGAAGTAAACGTACACCAGATGAGTCTTATCATCCATGAAGGTAACGAAATACCTGGATCCACCCATGGACTGAAGTTTCATCGGACCACATACGTCTGAGTGAACAAGCCCCAAAGTTTCTTGAATTTGGGTTTCACTTTCTTTCGGGTACGGCAAACTGTGAGCTTTCCCTTCAGTGCAGCCTTTGCAGAAGCCCATCTTTCCACGGAAGGAAACGTCGTATCCTTTAACCATATTCTTGCTCTGTAGGAGCTTGAGGTCGTTTTCATTCAGATGTCCCAAACGGAGATGCCAAAGTTCAATGCTAGAGTTGTCAACAACATTTGCTGCATGAGTGATACTGTTGCATCTCAGTTCATACAGTTTTCCTTTAAGATCTGCAACTCCCAAAATTGTGCCTTTCTTTTTCACATAGCATCTGTCTTTAATGAACTCAACTTTATTACCTTTCTTGGTGATACTTCTGACTGAAAGTAGATTGATGGCTAGCTTGGGAACGTGGTAGACGTCCTGGAATTGTATAGGCTTATCTTCTGTAGGCAGATGCAGACACATGGTTACATTCCCTTTTCCAATAGCTTCCACGAACCGTCCATCGCCAAGGGTAACTTTCTCGGGAACATCGAGCTTAACATATCCATCCATCCAGTCACTGCGGGGGGACATGTGCTGGGACGCTCCAGAGTCCAGATACCACGACTTCAGCCTTTCTTTGTTACTTTGTGCGGAAAGCGCCACATCACTGACTTCTGTGCTAACCACGAAAGCATCGCAAGAAGAAGAATCGGATAAATCGTCACTAGACTTCGTTGCTGCTGCAGCCTTTTGAGTCTTTCTTTTCTCCAGTCCGACTTTTCTGGTTCTACATTCGTAGGCAAAATGACCATACTTACCACAACTGTAACAGTTGCCTCGTTTTTCCGGTTTTCCAGAAAACTTGCCTGTTGACTTGCTGAATCTTTGTGTTGCCAAAGCTTTGTCTGTTGTCTCGGCTTCCTTGGTCTCCCTTCGTTTCGACTCTTCCTGTAGTAGTCGACTTTCAACAAAAGGCATAGTCAACTCTTCGGCTCTTGAGTCCAACGCCGTTATCAGATTATCGTAGGCGTCAGGCAAGCTCGCCAGTAGGATTGTGACCAGATCCTGCTCTGGTACTGGCGCATCTATTGCAGAAAGTTGATCTGCCAAATCCTTTATGTGGTTGATGTGCGTTAGCATATCTTCACCATCCTGCATCGTCAGACGAAACAATCTCTTTCTCAGGAACAGCTTATTCACAAGGGTTCTTCTTTCATAGTGATTTTCAAGATTCTGCCAAGCTTCTCGCGCCGTAGCAGCACCTTTGACAAGAAAGATTTGATTATCTTCAAGACCCAAGGCTATGGTAGCCATCGCTTTGTTCCCTCTTCTTCTGAAATCCCGGATCTGTGCCTCTGTGGGATTATCTGCCAACAGTTCTGTTCCATCTATATGACCCCAGAGATCTTTATCAATCAGAACCATCCTCATTTTGTATTTCCATGTTGGAAAATTATCTCCGCCAAACTTGTCTATCGCGAGGTGGCTCTTGCTTCTTTCTGCCATGCTTCCACTGTAGGTGGCACACAGGCTTATCAGATCACTGCAAACTACTGGCCTTGGGTTAGGGCTGGGCCCATAACCTATTGTTTGATATCTAGCAGTACTTGGCTAACAGGCTTAACTTAAAACAAGCCCACTCTTATCAGCATTTACTGCAACTATATATATCTATGATAAGGTGATAAGAGAGAAGGATACAATCATTACTGAACTGATATAACAGTTGTACAAATCTTTATCTTATAGACTATTTATCAGTTTTTTATCAGTACCGAAAGAAACAAGTCGGTTTCGGCTTAGATCTGGGACAGAGTCTACAAGTATTCACATATCGTATATTAAGTATAATTACAAGTACAACAAACCAGAACCTGGACATTGGTGATATTGCCATGTCTGGAGTTAGCAATTTGTCCAGCTTCTTTGTGTGTTGGTTAACTCTAACCAAACCGTCTCGGTATGTTTCTCCGATTCCATTGACGGAAGCATAGGTAAAACCGAGACATATTGCGAATGCTGAAATCCAAACTGTAAGACTTCCCTTTCCGTCGGATGATAACATTTCATCGACTCCGTGTAGTACAGTTCTCTCGGCAATGAATCTTCTCAATGTCATAGCTTCATTCTTTATGGTTTATAATGACAATGATGCACTCCCAACTGTCACTTTTAGTGTATAGTCAGGTTGAGCCTTAGCAAAGCTATAAAAAAATGAATCTAGCAATTCATAAAAATCTATGTCACTGTAAATGCGTTTTATATGAATGTAAACTGCCAAGTTAGTGGTATATGTGGACGCTAAAATCATTTTTCAAAGAAATCTGATTGAGGTATTTTTGTTTAAAAGGATATGGCCTTTTAAAGTGTGAATCCTTGTGGGTCTCGTATATCTCTCGGAATGTTGAGATCGAAACATTGTTCTAAGAGCAAAGTTATACAGTTTAGCCAGCTGTTTCGATTGAATATGGTTTTGTCTAACTTCAAGCAACTCTGCGACTAATTCGGCAAAAATGAAAAAATTAAATTTTCGTTCAAAGAATCCGGGATTGTTTTTAATGTGTTCAGGAACACCGAAGTACTGTATTCCGAAAGTTTCAGAGTTCAGACATGTTGGATTACTTTGGCGAAAATTATCATCCAAAATACGGGAAAGAATACCACCACCTTAGGTAGACATTATTATTAGGAAAGCTTTTGGAAGTGCAGGCTTCTGTTGTTGATAGCGGCGGGTTTTAGTGCATCATTTATTGGGTAGGACTCCGCCAACTATATCAGTGCATTGGTAGGGGTTTCTGGCAATCTTTGGGAGAAACGTTGGTTTCGTTTTTAAAAACTCAATTTTCAGCCAGTATTTTAGTCAATAAAACTTTCATTGAAAGCAGAAGAACTTCTACGTTAGATTAAGGGGGGCTACTAAAGGTTTGCCCTGACTTTGTCTGATTGGCCTACTTTTTGGCGAGGATGTAGAGCATGGGTGTGGTCAAAAATATATCGGGTACTGAGATCTTAGCTGCCTTCCAGCCATGTGCAGCGGTCGCGTTTATGTGCCCGACCCCCTATTTTTCGCAACTACCAACATAATTAATTAAAAATTTCTACTGACTGCTAGGCCCAAGCTTTAAAGCTGCCATTCACCAATATGATTTGGCACATATGTCCCTACCTGCAGAAAAATACTAGATGTCTGTATCTTATCTGCATCTAAGGGAATTACTGTTCAAAGTTGAAGTTTCGGCAAAAATTTAAAAATTTTTGGCTAACGAAAGGAAAATTTTATTACTGGTGCGAGCGATAAGGCTGTAATTTGGCATAAAAGGAAGCCCTATAGGAGTACTCATTTGTGCCAAATGGCAAGAAATTCTGTCGCGTGAATAAATTTTTATGTCAACTTTAATCTTCAAAAATTTCCAAAAACGCCTTTTTTGGGTAATGATACCCCAGAAATCAAAAAAATCAAATTTTTTGAAATTAAAATTTTTTGAGATATTTGAACTCAGCGAGGTCGAAAACAACCCCACAAAACATTTCAGCTCGATTAGTGAAGGTTTGCGACTTCTATGGCTGCAGAAAGCCTCTACACAGGATCCGACAGACTGAAAATGGCGGTTTTGGCAAGTTTTGAAGATTAAAGTTAACATAAAACTTTTTCACGCGGCAGAATTTCTTGCCATTTGGCACAAATGAGTACTCCTATAGGGCCTCCTTTTATGCCAAATTACAGCCTAATCGCTCGCACCAGTAATAAAATTTTCCTTTCGTTAGCCAAAAATTTTTAAGTTTTTGCCAAAACTTCAACTTTGAACAGTAATTCCCTTAGATGCAGATATGATACAGATATCTAGCATTTTTCTGCATGTAGGGACATATGTGCCAAATCATATTGGTGAATGGCAGCTTTAAAGCTTGGGCCTAGCAGTCTGTAGAAATTTTAATTAATTATGTTGGTAGTTGCGAGAAATGGGGGGTCGGGTACATAAATGCGACAGCTGCACATGGCTGGAAGGCAGCTAAGATTTCAGTACCCGATATTTTTTTGACCACACCCATGCTCTATATCTTCGCCAAAAAGTAGGCCAATCGGACAAAGTCGGGGCAAGTCGATTTTAGTAGCCCCCCCCCTTAACCCTGGAAGCAAAATAGAAATTTGCATATTAGAATACCAGACTAAAATGGTTAGAATGACTTGAAAAGCTCTCTTGCAATCTTTGTAATAATATGTTTGATAGTTTTGACTTAATCTAAGCGTTAGAGATGGCTCAATGCGCGCATTTGTCGACAGAAGTAGATTTCGTAGAGTAACATGCAGTATCATTCTCTACGCATGGCGTAGGCTAAAAGATATGGTGCACTGAAGCATGGCGACTAGTCTATCAGTTCGGATTTTACCGCTTTTAAACTTGCCTAGTCCCAACTTGTAAATTGGAGATGGAACTGCATGTTAATGCTTCCCAAATAGGCAGAGATAACTCTAGATCCAATTAGGACGATTGTTTTTTCCTGACTATGAGCTTATCATATAAATATTATTACGAGCATTTAAGGGTTTACCATGATATAAAAACTAAACCAGTTGACTAACCAATTGATTAATTGAGCATAAATATGTTGTTAACAAAGACGAAGGGTTTCAATTAGTAAAATGAAAAACGCCCTATTTTCTCGATTTATCAAGGATCGTGTGTTTTATTTTATTGCTACTAGACATGTGCAGGAAGCGAAAGTTATGGAAAAGGGAACTTAAACAGCTTCGACAGGCTTTGGGACCACGGATTTCTCCACTCCTTTTATAGCCTGGAATGATCCGGCACGAACCGTTTGTATAAATAGCATATTATCTATTAAATTTACCGAAATGAGTAAAATCTGACTCCGGAGCAGACATGCTAACCAACTACACCACAGGGCCATCAGCTGAACACCCATATCAGGCTTATCAAACTTTCCTATGCCTGCTTCCCTTACAAAATGGCACCAAAATTCCTTCTGCAATAAGCTTCAGGCGAAATTTTAAAACATGTATGGTTTTGTTTACAGTATATATATGCTACGAAAGCTACGGACGAGTAGGCACGTGCGCGAGTCGAAACACAACTACAATTGCCATTCATTTCTATCGAAGTAGAGTGGTGGGTTTGGTAGAAGCCAACTTTGACTTGGCAATCAAAAGTTGATGGTTTGAATGTCGTGATTCAGAACATATATAGGCTGTAGCTGCATGAGCACTCTCATAATCTGATAAGCTTCACAGAAGCAATGCAAGGTGAGTTGAGTACATGACATGGCAACACGCATGCGAAATCATGACGCTAGACAATAACTCTAGTCTCAGTGACGCACTCGGACCAAGCCCTCGTTGTTTCATTCGTATGTACTTGATCCCAACTCAACTTGTCCAGCGAAGCCTTTTTCACAACCAGTTTTCCCGCACACACGGACAGCAGGGGACATTAAACCGATTGGATCGAAGGCATTAACCTACGGGTTCATCAAGATCCCTTTTCGATGTAATTTTCATGTGTGCTATCTTGGGTGATGGAATGGGCAGCACATCTTACAAACAGTTCCAGACGAAGCCCAAACCTTTGTCGGACAGTGTTGTTGCTGAACCATTCCAGAAGATCCATCCCGGTTTCACCAGACACTCTTTTGGCATCGTGATGGGATCCCAAACCGAATTTGGGACTATACCATCCTGAAATGACATCGATATCGTTGGTGATTCGTTGAGTGACACCCGAAATTTGTTGATGAACGAGATTGTAGCGGACAACAAGACTTGATATGACACGGAAAGGCGCTCTCGTGAAACGAAGGTGACTAGATCATCTGCTTTCGGTGGCATGAAACAATCTTTTACCCACAAAAATATTGTAACATTTCGATCCTTCTGACGAATACCGACCTGAAGGAATGCCTTTTCAATATCAGGAACTGTTGTAATCTGATAAAAATAAACGGCGAAAAGGGAACGGCACTCAACAGAACTGGACCAGGAAGCAGGCAATTATTGAGACTTTAAACTGGCGGAGTCATCCTACACAATCCTAAGCTTCGCCATGGAATGATCGGGCTTTACAACTCCCTAGTGATGCGGAATTTTGGGCAATGGGTCGGCTGTGTGAGTGTGAGGAACTTCCACAATCAAACCTTAACTCAGTTGGTTCTGGATAGTTTCGGTGTACAGCTTGTACATGTTTCAGTTTCAGCTGCTGAAAGTGAAACAGACACTGAAACCACAACAGATGTGGAGTTGAACTTAGCCAAATTGAGAGCTGTAGCTGAAACTTAGACTATAACAATTTTGGAACTGAAACTGAAACTAAAACAGTTTGAGCTCCAACCTAAGACTGAACCTATAGTACGTATACCAAAAATGTGTGTACAAACTTTGACCGTTGTAAGAGGACAGCTTTGGAATAAACCTGCACAATGTATATATATATATATATATATATATATTTTTAGAATCGCCAGGAAATTGAGATTGCAAAAACCCGGAATTGCTGTTTTCATTCACGGAAAATCTAAAATTTTCAGTCTTATCTTCAATTTTTGATCACAATCAATCCTTTATCTCTACGATAGAATAGAACAGGTCCTGGACCTTCTTGGGGTTCTGAAATTTTTTCAGGAGATTTGATCTTCCACTCTCTAGTTTTAAGTGTTTGCTGAAGGTTATGAGGGTTCTGGAGTCCGAGTATGCCGAAAACTGTGGACTTAGACGAACTTGTTCTTCTTGTCGTCACCTTTCGATTGATACCAAGAACGTGGATATTGGATGTAGCAAACACACAAATTTCAGTCTAAACTTATGAGAAAAGCCAGCAGGACTCCCCCCCCCCCCCCAGTAGACCCCGGTTATTATACTACAAATTTTGTTGACTGAGATACATATATAATAGATATTATAAACATATCACGACTGAAGTGCCTGCTGAAGGAAAGCATCCGCAACGTAGTCACGTACAAGTCAAAGTTCAGGATACAAACGCATGAAAAAAATTTGAGAACCTCTTTTTTGTGATGGAAGTTCTGGTGGTTCTAACTTTTATCTGGACATGGGCCGAAAAACGCACAGACTGCCACAATTTACTTCGCAGTCTAAGCTATTAAAATGACTGCAAAACCTCTCTTCCAATCTATACAAATGGTTATTAACTTGCTGCTTTAGAGATCCCTCGCGCTAGAAAGGTGGAAGCATTCAGGCATGCAGCGTCCAAGATGACATAGACTGAACATAAAACCTGTACTTTATAGCTTAATGATTACGAAATAATCATAAACGAATCCTTAGCCTGCCATTAGGGCGACTACTATTATTCTGATGAAGCACGTCAAGCTTTGTTTATGGATCTCTGAAGCTTTACTACGATGTAACCTATCAAAATCAAACTGGCGGATTAACCAATTAGTGAAGCATGTTGTTTACTTTGTGGAAAAGTTTCGGGGAAAGACGCCCTTATTTTCTTGTTGTAGTCAGTAGTTTGGTTACGAGCCCGTCACAATTGTTGTCCCATCAATCCGTTGGTTGGATAGAAGCGATTATGAAAATTGAAAAAAAACAGTTCAATTCGGTCGGGACTTTCAGTAGTTTCTCTTAAAACTACTTCTGTCGTGGATGAAATGTCGAAAATGACTGTAGCAAATAAAGGTAAACAGTGCGTATTTTGAAATGCTACGGGCTAAATACAAGGTTCATTTCCAGAACCTTTAGGCTACGGATAAAAGTATTAATAAACTGTTCACAGATTTGATACTTAATGAAATGATCATCCCACAGTAAATCTAGATATTACCCGGCTTTGTTCGACGTTGTATACGTATAATTTTGTAAGGGTATATTTTGTATATTTTGATGTAAGGGAAGCAGGCATAGGAAAGATTGATAAGCCTGCAATGGGAGTTCAGCTGATGGTCCCGTGGTGTAGTGGTTTAGCATGTCTGACTCTAGAGCAGAAGGGCCGTGGTTCGATCCCCGGCGGGACCAATTCTTTACTTTCAATGGTGAGTGAAAAGCTGAACCTCCCTCTTCCCTTCTCTCTTCTAGGTCCTGGTTTCGTGGGTACAAGGGTGCCTGACGCCTCCCGTTCGGGCTTGTCCTTGGTTTCTTCCTGGTCCCCCAGCCCTGGTAGAAGCGCTACAATAGTAGTGTGCTGTATTATCATACAACCTCCCCCCAGACCGCAGGGGATACAAGCCCTGATAACGCTGGGTACAAGGGGTCAGCAAAAATGTTTAGGAAAAATTTTTTCTAAAATTTTACAAATTTTCTTGTTTGCCGTAATTAGATTCAGCTAAATCGTGATAGCTCTTGTTGGTAATTCACTTTGAGTTTTTAAGCACCGCATTTTAAGGCTCCCGTACCAGGCCATGGAATCGAACCCCTATGGTAGTGTATACGTATAAATCGACAGAATTCTGTAAATCACCGGCGTGTTCCCTTGCTACATGATGGCTGAGCTTTTCTTTTCTCTGGGGTGGAAATCACAATTTAATTTCTTACATTATACTGTAACGGATTTCGGGGACACCCGGTCAACCTTATCGTTAATGGTGCCTGTATCCACCCTGGCTAGTCGGCGTGTCAAAACATCATTCTTGCAGAACTTTCACCCGGATTCAATCTTTATAATCTTTAATGGAGTAGGGCCTATCATTATGTAAACTGCAAGTATACTAACTATTTAATTACTCGACGCCAAAATATTTAGCATTATGTATCGTCAGATAACAATGTTGTTATTATCATACACAAAGTATCAGGTAGCGGACTGTTTGATGGCATATCGAGCAACGATCATTCCAGCGCCGACGGCCAAAGCGCCCAAGATCGCCGACCAGACAAGGCGATTTGTGGTGCTCCGTCGGGAGGCCAGAATTTCACGGAGATACTGCAGGGCAGCGTCTCTCCAGAATTCTGCGCCTTTATAGATATAGAAGTCCCCATCAAGTGTCTCGATGGCCTTGATGAGGTCCTCTATATCTTCGTCCTTGACCTGCTGAAATTCCTCCAAATATCGTTGATAGGTTCGAATGCTGAAAACGATTGCTTGAGACTTCGGCAACTTGCAGAGCGTCTGATATTCCGCACGGAATGTCAGAATTCGGCCTGTCTTTTCGAAACTTTCGCATTTCGTTAGTTTATCTTCCTGATTTCGCTGCTGGTGAGATTGGCTGTGGTGCAAATCCAGCGGACCGTCGAGTTTTGTCAAAATTGACCAGTTTGCTCGCCACACCGGTCTTTCGGGTTTCAAATTTTTCAGCAACCTGGCAACACCTTCGACCAGATGCGATTTGAAATCTCGGACCGGCTCATGAATATCGAATATTGACTTTTGAAACTTGTCTTTCAAGCACCAAAATGAGGGAAATAGGACGACCCCTGCCGTGAGAACGTAGGCATCGGCGGCTTCGTCGAATTCCAGAAGACACCAATCCTCCTGAGTCAAAAGGGCGGCTCGAATCAGCGGATCTTCGCTCGAATTCGAATCCAAACTGATCCGATCTCCCGTAATTCGATTCAGAATTTCGTTTCCCTCATTCCGTAATTCGAATAGGTTCGGAAATCGTTTCACGAGATGGGCACCGATCATTTCCAGCAGTTCTTGTTTCGCTTCTCGAGTCGATTCCGTTTTTTCGCTCTCGAAAACCGTATCCAACTTTTCCCGGAGAAGTCGTTTTCTCAGCTCCATCTGGGCTGGATAGGTCTTGTCGATTTTAATCCAATCATTGAAATTTAAATTTCGGATATTCATTTTGAATTTTCCTGGAATATGATTTTTGAATGAAAAAATGAGTGGATCCGGTTCCCAGTCAATTTCGTGCCGTTGATCATCCATGCATTCCTTTTCTCTGGAAATACTGCAATATAAAAATGTATTGCACTGTTCTCTTACGTTCTTTTATAATTGCCAAATTTATACACCATTTTCCGTGTGATCTGAGCCCTGTAGTAGAATATTTTATTCCTAGCCAGATTTTCAAGTACATTTTATTTTATCCTTTTACCATTTACCTTAATTTGCTCAAATGCGCACACTTTCATTAGGTTCATGTGCTTTCTGGTGGGAGGCTTGAAGGTTATGTCGCTCCACTGACATTGCACAATGCACTTGTGCGTCTACTATCACTTTTGTTTGGAAACTGCATCTAGCTGGATGCAAGCGTGTGGCCTCGGTAGCTCAGTTGGCAGAGCGATCGGAAGACGAGGGTTCGAATCCCAACTGAAGCCGGAGGTTTTGGTAGCAGGTGCTGGAGGGACACTTATATTTCTTTAACTAGTAATTCGGATGAGTTTGGTAAAATTGTACACTACCATGAGGAAAAAAGCAGGGAAATCTGAAATCTTCTACATGAGTTCGGATGGTAAAAAATTAACTGACCCGACCGTGATTCGAACCACGTATCCTTAGGTTTTGCAGTCAGACTGCCGAGCAGGCTTGTGCAGGAGGCGAAATTCGGCAGCCGAAGGCCCCAACATCGGATATTTCCAGTTCGTTTGCCCCCAAAAACGCAAGAACAGTCTCTGAATTAGTTATGAGTCTCGTCTTTATGGCACAGAATGCGCCGTTCAACAACTATCGAAACAGATCGCATCATTTGAGATCTCGAATGCTCCGTATAAATCCTAGTGTTAACATTTACTGTTTACTATTGTTAGTGCTACATTTTAGGGCAAATTCGAGAAAATTTCCATCATATTTCAGCGCTTGCTAGGACACAGCAGGAAGTAAATTTTTTTTGAGGAAAGGGGGGCTGAGAAAGCCACAATTTTACCCCAAAAAGATCAGGCAAAAGCTAGGAGGCAAAAGACACTAAGCTCGTAGCCGAAGCCGCATTCCGTTCAACAACGGGATTAATTTTCTGCTACTTGCAGTGCAGGTCTCAGTGGAACCTCACTATCAAGCCATAACTTTGGAAAACAAAAACAAACACATTTAATTGCCAAGAGAAACAGGTTAAGACACATTTTAACAGTAACCTTTGCAAAATTTACTGTGTCGCACAATCATGTGTACCATAAAGATAAAACTGCTGTAAAACCGTAGACTTGCATTCTATTGCTTATCATTTTTGATCAAACTTTCATGCGATAAAGGCCAACCTAAATATCATTTTAATACCTGCTCATAGTGTAGACAGTTACTTTTCTATTTTTAATACACTGATAACCGTTTTTGAACTCGGTTCTGTGCTGACGTGCTGAATGCTTTTGGTAAAAGAAACTTCTTGGAGAAAGTTGTTGAAATTTGGGTGGGTTTTAAAATTTTAATCAATAAAATGTCAAATTCAATTGTAATCAACCTAGGGGGATTGTCTAGTTTTTCACTGAAAACATTGTTAGATTGCCACAAGAGTGCAGTGTGGGGAAACCAGTTTTTATTTAGACGTCAGCTGGAAAGCTGTTCCATTTTGTTGCACAGCTGTATACATATTTTGCTTTCGGGAGTGGAATTTTGCCAATATTGTTGGCTTTTTCTCAATTGACTATTACGCTAATGTTTTAGTTGTTGATATTCTATAGTTTATTAAGTTAGAAATATGTTCTATAAGTCTATTATCTATCTATCAACTATTATTATCTATCTATCTATCAACCGTTAAGAACCTTGGCAAAAAAAGCCGTTAGAAATCTGGTTTCGCTTCTTTGACTTACCCTTACAATCTTTTTGCAATCCTGGAAGCAGCAGTTCACGGTCTTAAAGTTGTGGTTTTCCTTTCTGCTATTTTTAGAAACACTGTAGCGTTTTCGATTCCTGGAGTTGGAAAGAGACTATATATACTTTATTTGGAAGTGTACAAGTACAAAGTAATCATTTTTTCGCTAATTTTTCCCGACTTATGTTTCGAATTTCGGGTTGGGGAAAATGTGCAGTTTTCTCGTTTGCACAAGGAAATGGTGTTTATGGTTATGTTAAATGCACTCTCATAAAACGAGGAAGGATATTTGCGATATCATTTCATTACCCTAGTGCTAGCAAGAGTACATAATATATGCATGAGAGTATTGTATGACAGCTGGCATACCCTATGTAGTATCAGCTTGACTTATCCTCTGCACGCTAACGGCTAATCCCCTCCGCATATTGTACCCCAGTGACTTCCGCCCGCAAACTGATATCCAGTCGAAACGGGGGTACGCTCACTCGCTCTATGCTTGTGTGCTAAAGCTCGAAAACACAAGAACTACGTGAGCGAATTTTGTGCCTGTTTTGAGCTTTAGAACACATGCATAGCGGGCAAATGTTTTTGAAGTGAAGAGTGCAATTTGCTAGGGGGTAAGCCGCTAGCGTGCAGAGGATGTGTCACGCTTATAATGCATAGAATATGCCAGCTGTCACACTGCTATGTATTATGTACTCTTGGTACCAGTAATTGACTTCAAAAACAGACTTCATAAAGGTCCTTCTGAAAGGATTTGGACCAGAGAAAAAGCTCCAAGCGGCCAACTTTAACTTTAATAGCTTCAGTTGTAATCTTTTGACCATGTAATTCGCACGCAAAGCTGGAATTTGGTAAAATCTTGACCCCACAAACACGTTCCCTGACCCACCCACTTGACCCATACCTAGTGTTGTTTCAGTAACCGATTTTAGTTTCAGTTTCAGTTTCATTTTCAGTTTCAGGTCTTCTCCCAGAATAGTTTCAGTTTTAGTTTGAGTTTCAGTCGGGATCTCAAAATAATTTCAGTTTCAGTTTAAGTTTCAGTCAGAGTTTCAGTTTCAGTTCATTCGAAAAACTGCAGTTTCCAGCACTGAGACATAATATAATGCATAAATTTATGATTATTTAATTTATACTCCTACTGCAGAGTATTAACGAAAAAACCACTTAAAACCTTCAAATCTTCATGTTTTGAGAAAAATACTGAAACTAGTTTCAGTCCGAGTTTCAGTTCTTTACCCAATCTAGTTTCAGTTTCAGTGTCAGTTTCAGTCGGCCGCCTAAAATAATTTCAGTTTCAGTTTCAGTTCCAAGTCTCGTCCCAAAATAGTTTCAGTGCCTGAAACATCAACTACCCATACTCGTGACTCGCGGTAAAAAGAGCTGACGCATTATAACTTACTAATGCCATACTCCAATATATGAAAACCTTAGCTTACCTTGGCTTTGGTTTTTTCATACTCCTACAGTCTTGTACCGTCAGAATATTTTCAGTTTACTGACTTGCATACCTACTTGTTTTACATAGGCATAACAATTTCTTTATAATTTCAGCACATTACTTATATTAATTATGATGGATGCGAAAGAATTGAGAGAGATCAAATGGGAACCCGATCCAATGATTTTCATGTTTAAGGACGAAATCCCGGGAAAGGTGAAAATGCATACTCGGACGCTGGACTACCATGATTGGATTAAAATCGACAAGAGCTATCCAGCTCAGATGGAGTTGAGAAAACGACTTCTCCGGGAAAAGTTGGATACGGTTTTCGTGAGCGAAGAAGCGGAATCGACTCAAGAAGCGAAACAAGAGCTGCTGGAAATGATCGGTGCCCATCTCGTGAAACGATTTCCGAACCTATTCGAATTACGGAATGAGGGAAACGAAATTCTAAATCGAATTACGGGAGATCGGATCAGTTTGGATTCGAATTCGAGCGAAGATCCGCTGATTCGAGCCGCCCTTTTGACTCAGGAGGATTGGTGTCTCCTGGAATTCGACGAAGCCGCCGATGCCTACGTTCTCACTGCGGGGGTCGTCCTATTCCCCATGAGATGGTCTTTGAGGGCGAAATTCCAGAAACCTCTGGCAAATATCCACATTCCGGTCAAGCCGTTCGAGAAGCATCTGAAACCGAAAGTCTACAACCTATTCAAGGTGATGAAACCAGAGGCGCCGGTTTGGCGAGCTAACTGGGCGGTTTTCAACGATTTGGACGGGCCGTTGGATCTCTATACGCCGGCTGGGCATGACGAAAGAAACGACCAAAATCGGGTAACGAAATACGAAAGTTTCGAAAAGACGGGCCGAATTCTGACATTCCGTGCGGAATATCAGACGCTCTGCAAGTTGCCGAAGTCTCGAGCAATCGTTTTCAGCATTCGAACCTATCAACGATATTTGGAGGAATTTCAGCAGGTCAAGGACGAAGATATAGAGGACCTCATCAAGGCCATCGAGACACTTGATGGGGACTTCTATATCTATAAAGGCGCAGAATTCTGGAGAGACGCTGCCCTGCAGTATCTCCGTGAAATTCTGGCCTCCCGACGGAGCACCACAAATCGCCTTGTCTGGTCGGCGATCTTGGGCGCTTTGGCCGTCGGCGCTGGAATGATTGTTGCTCGATATGCCATCAAACAATCCGCTAACTGAAAATTTTCTGGTAACATTAACACCATGTTTAACAATACAACAATATATGTAGTGCTAAATATTTTGGCGTAGAATGATTAAACACCGCATAAGCCATTTACATTGTCTTTGACTCTTCATTTAAGATCAAGCAAACGTACTACCATCAGCACACCCATAATCTACTCATGCAAACCAATCGAAATTGCTTTTGTTAAAAATTATAAACCTAAAAATGGAAAAGTTGACCTCAATCTGCAGAGGACTTCTAAAGGCTCATCTGTTCCCCTTCCCGTCCGCTCACCGAAGATTAGCAAATTGTAGCACAGGTTAAAGAAAATTTTTGTAACGTCTAGTGCGTTGTAATTTACGCATAACTCCTAAGAATTACTCGCGTTTACTGATTCCTGCAAGAAGATTTTCAGAAATTCTATTGCTTCCTCCCCCGCTCACCAAAGTTACCCAAAAAGCCTCCGGATTATGTGAACGTAGGACACGTGACTTTCGCATTAGAGCACCGCTAAGCTAAGCTGTCTGAGTCAAAATTCTTTCGGTTACACCCGATACACCCAGTTAAGGGAGTGGGTTTCCTCATTAGTGCACAGCATTCTTTGTTTACTTTTCCCCTCACAACAAGTAAACATAATTTGGCGTTTTGGTTAAATATTGAATGGTTGAAATTGAAATTAAATTGAAATTGAAAAATATTGAATATTGACTGTTTATTGCATTGTCATGAGCCGTAACAGTTACTATTACAAGCTTGTTACAATTACATTAAACTGATACTAAGCAAAAATGGTTGTAGTTGTTGTTGCACGATGTCGAATGTATTTCTTTTTCTTAAAATTTCTGTAGAAAGCACAAAGCTATGCAATGTAGGTACCTTGATGAGAAATAGACAAGCGGGCCCCAAAAAGGAGCATTATTCCGCATTAGAGCAGTGGTGGATGGATACACTTCTGGGGCCAAAAGTTTGCAAGTTGCGGATTCCGCCACTAGCAGCTGCAAGTTGCGGATTTGCAAGTTGCAAGTGTTTCATAAAGTGTCAAGTGCGGAATCCGCACTTTCACTTGAACTTGAACACTATAGCAGCAAGTAAGTATTCCATAAAACTAGCTGGAACAGTTGTTTGCAACTTGCAACCGCGATAAATTTAATTATCAACTGCTATGACATGTTTTGCATATTTCGTGAAAATTTCAATAAATTTGAAGTCATTATGAAAAGGTTATGATTTTTTAAATACATAATTATAGTCAATTTAGCTTCTACTCGCACTTGCAATGCAAGTACTCGCACTTGCGTTGCAGGTTCGTCAAGTTCCGCAACTTGCTTAGTTGATTTCTGCAAGTTTGCGGAAAAGTTTTATGAAACACTTTCAGTCCGCACTTGCGTTTTAAGTGCGAGTACTCGCAAACTCGCACTTGCAAATCCGCAAATCTTGCTCGAACAACACACCGATTGCGGTACCATTTTTGATTGAAAGTAATTACCAGCTGATAAGTGTCGGCTTGCCTGCTGTCACACTCTTGTTACGAAATGCTAGTGCACCTTAAATCCAAATTTCGATAATGTCTACATATCATATGTTGCAATAACAAAGTTGCACAGTCCGTTGCAAAACATGTTAGTCTTTATCTATTGCTGTATGCACGAACCCTCCGCTACAAAAGCAGCAATCCATTCCGCTACTCCATTATTCATGTCAGCTTCCAAGACGGACTTCTGTATTGCCTTTCTCTGCGACTGCGCGACTTTGTAGTAGTTGGAAAACAGGGCATGGGCTCTCCTGTGCTCAATGTAGGAATAGGAAGAGAGAGTGATGTTGTTCACGATCAGCTTTTCCTTCCCGAGTAACCGGACTGTAGAGTCCAGACATCAACTTTTGACGAACGGCCACAACTTTCTCCGGCTGAACTCCCAAATCCAGGATCGAAGAGGAACGAAACAGACACATTCCCACCCGAATCTCTGAGGCGGGGAGGGAATCCAGGAATTGCAGATCCCGGATTTGGCAAAGTGATCCCACAATCACCTGGTGTTCTGGGGTTACGGTAATTCGGGATCCGGATTCCAGAGTGATCTCCAGACCCAGAGCCTGTCGGTCGTTCGGTGGGTGGAAGTGAAAGGTGACCGGAGACCAGAGCAGCTGGCCGTTGGAATCCACAGCCAGAACAGGTGTTCCAACCTTCAGATGTTTCACTTCCATCAAACCGTATCGGGTTAGCGCCTGGTCGCTTCCGTGAATACAGGCTCCTCCGGTTGGCGCGCAAGTCCCCATAGCGTTGCCTGAAACAGATGCTAAGCGAATTGTAGTCCAGCGACAAGTAGAACTCGTTTAGGGACTAATACCTGACCTGGTACTGAATTCGTTATTTTTGCTTTGATGGTAACTGGTATATAGCTTTCCGGGCAGTTACAAAATTGAAAGTTGCGGTCATACGTTGTTAGCTCGGGGTCCGAGTCTGTGTTTACAAATTGGGTCATTCACACAGGCTTACAAAACTGGTAAAATTAGCTGAACACCAGTAAAGATATCTGACATAACGGCGAAATGTAGAATTTTGACCATCGACTTCTCTGAGCTTTGGAATCGTCAAAATTTCCTCTTTGTGCCATGACATTAGGGCCCTTTATTGGTTTGGCTTAACAGGTCTTTCCAGAATTTCCAGAAAGTCCGCCAAACCTGATGTGGAACGAAATTTCGCAACTTCGCCTTAAGTTTTCTCGCAATCGAGTTGCTTTAGCTTAAAGCAAAAGCTTTCCCGAAGCAATAGGGTAAATTTTAATGTTGCCAAAAACAATTCATTGGGCTGTTTTTGCGATACGATGTTCAAAACGAAATAATGGCAGTTTGCCAAAATAGGTTTTTGGCCAAATAAGCTTAACGAAATAAAATCCAACTAACAGGTATTGATAAAAGTGCAATTAGAAGGTATATCTTTTCAGTACAAATAAACCAAAATTGTCCGTAAGATTTGGCAGTAAATTTGAACAGACTCATTTCCTCAAAGTGGCCATTTTTAGATCGCCGAAATAGTTTCCTGCTTTAACTGACTTAACCACAAGAAATAGTTCAAAAGCTGTAAAGCTAAAATGTTTAATTGGATGCACCTCTTTCCATCCATAGTAACCTATTGTAGCGCTTCTACCAGGGCTGGTGGACCAAGAAGAAATCAAGGACAAGCCCGAATGGGAGGGGCGTCAGGCACCCTCGTACCCACGAAACCAGGACCTAGAAGAGATAAGGGAAGAGGGAGGTTCAGCTTTTCACTCACCATTGAAAGTAAAGAATTGGTCCCGCCGGGGATCGAACCACGGCCCTTCTGACTCCGGAGCAGACATGCTAACCACTACACCACGGGACAATCAGCTGAACTCCCATTGCAGGCTTATCAATCTTTCCTATGCCTGCTTCCCTTACACTATGGTGGGGGGTTGAATCGGTGGCCGCAGGCAGCAGAAAAACTGGATTTATCCGTTTTTTGTCCAAACATAAATACCGGCTTTAGGGTGAGGTGACCGACCCCTCTGGAAGTGAGCTCAGGGTTTTGGGGGTGCAATTCTCCAAGTCCCAGCCAGCACACGCACACGACCATTTATATCGCATTGGGAGATCTCTGCCTGATGTGTAAGTTATCCAGGACTTGTGTATACTGTCGCTCTAATGACTAAAATAGCCACAACATTCAACCAAGAGTAGTTCAATAATTTTCTGTATCTTCTGAAAAGGAGTAAGCTCATCTTGTTTTCATTGCCTAACGAAGCTCAGGCCAAAACATGCGAAGGTTCCCAAAATGTGGGGAGGGGTTGCCGATCACTCTATAAGACAGCAGAAACCGTCCACTCCTAGCTAGTTTAGTGAACCTCCCGCCAAACGCATGTTGTGGTAGGGGAACGTTTAATCAGCGGCTTACTCTTCTTAGTCAAATTATTCCTCTAAACTTAACGCTGCTCGATTAGCAAGCTTCCGTGCTATAGTGCTGCTACTACGAGGTAGGGAGGGGTATCTGCAGTCGTGGGTGGAGGAGGAATTCTTGACTCAAGCATGCACAAAATTCAGGTTATAGGCCTGGTTTTAGGTCCAAATGTTTGCAAATTTGGGATGAAAACGGTACTCCAATCAATCTACCAATTCGATAATCTTTCAGCTTCTTACCAATAAGCGACAAAGAAATACCGATGCAGAAGTACATTGGAGATTTCATTGTAATTTTAAAGCACTGGTAGTACAGGCAATAATGAAACCAACGTTTCTACCTTAATAGCAAGTAGGAATTTAAGATTTTTGTGGTTGTTGTCTGTGCAAAAGATTGCAGAAGGCCGAAAACGCTGTCAGCAAAGTCAGTAATAAATGACTCTCTAAACTTTTGTAACAAATTTTACAGCTTTTTGTTCCAAATTCCAGACTTATAGTTGAAATCACCGGAAATGACTAGATTACATCTTAATAAATGAGGTGTTTATGCGCTGAACACTGCTTTAGGCCATGTAAAAATCTTTGTACATTGATTGATCGATTAATGCATTGGAGTCTTCTGTTTTCTAAATTTGGATCTTAACTCGAAAATTAAAACTTAATTTAACAAGATCACCCCTAAAAGGGGCATGAATCTGTAAGGGAAGCAGGCATAGGAAAGATTGATAAGCCTGCAATGGGAGTTCAGCTGATGGCCCTGTGGTGTAGTTGGTTAGCATAGCGTTGCTCAGGAGTCATAAGGGCCTCGGTTCGAAACCCGGCTGGGCCAAGTCGTTACTTTCAATGGTGAGTGAAAAGCTGAACCCCGTCGGCCTCTCACCTGTTAGCGACGATAGTATGCTGAGGCAGAAATAAATCAAAGATTCCATTCTGGCATTAAACTATTTCAAATAAGATACGATGTTGGCTTCTCTGGCGATCTGAAGAAAAAACAATCGATTTGTATTCGAAACAACGTTCTCATGCATATGTACTAAGCTGACTTTAATTGTTTTTACTGTACACACAGAACACCCGAAAAAAATCCGGCACATGGAGGGACTCGAACGGTAGGCGTCGGTCCCAATTATCAAAACCGGTTTCGGTTCCGGTTCCCGGTTCCATGTACAAAATTTGTAGTAATAACCTTTTTCGTTACCAAAACATTAACAATAACATTAACATTAACATAACATAACATAACATAACATTAACATAAACATTATTTAACATTTGTTGTAGGACCGTTATAGGGCTTATGCAATCAAAATGAAGAAGCCTTAGTATAATCAATTGGATTCAATTTATCAAGTAAATGGACAACAGTTTTTCGGAATTTGCTTAAATTATTTTTTGATTTCTATAGTTTGTAGAAATCTTCGTTCCAGAAATCTATGTTCAAAACTTGTTTTCGTGTTATCGCACGTTCAGGTCGAATAGTTAAGTTGAGACGGCCGTATTCTGTCTACTTGTAACAAGCACGTCCAAAATTTAAAAAAAACTAAAAAATTAACGTTGAACTGCAAAAACTGAGTAAACTATATTGTCTTTTAAAGTTTATTGCTCGAGCTATAGCACCATCGGCACATGCTTGTCCTTCTAGATTCAGTTAAGCTTTAATCGAAATCCTGCAACAATTACTAACATCTTCCATAACATTAACATTTAACATAAGCATTTAACTAAGTGAGAATGAACACATTATCTATTAGTTCATCGAGTTGTTCGTTTATTCTTGAATTGTAAATAACTATTATAACTATTCGAATATTCGTAGTAATAGCCAATTTTGAATTACGCGCTGCAGTTGTGCCCGTGCTTTAGCAGTTCCAGTTTTGCTGCGGAAACGTCAGCATTATGCATCACAATCAGATTGCTGCTAGATTATGAGTGACAGGTCGAAAATTCATCTTTTACAAATTTTACGAATGGCAAAAATTATAGTTCAAGCTCAATTTTTCAGCCTGGTTCCAAATTCTACCGGTTCCGGTTCCAATTTGTGACGATTAACATGACGAAATCGGCAACATACTCTGATTTGTTCTTCTGTTATTTCAGTTAAACGTTGACCAATTGTGACATGAAGACTAGATTTTGTACCGGCTATTAATCGGAACTTCAGTAGTGTCAGCTTATACGAAACTTTGTCTCAGTCCTTGTTAGGCCGTAGCCAAAGAAGTCTGCATACAGAATGCATAAAAGTGAGAAACAAAAAGTGCCAGATTAGTATTATCAGATCAACTCTGAATGTAGCTTTAATACTCTTTGCTCCCACATTTTCTGAACTTTCTTTCTTCAAAGCCAGGAGTGTATAATCAAATTACAAGCGGTATCAGGGGACGGGCCACGGCTCTAGTGGAAAGAGCGCCTAAATTTTAAAACACGTGGACAAACAATCTTAACCTCATGGCAAAAGAGTTTACAAGAAGGATGTTCAGGGACCATAAACCAGTTAAAAAAGGTAAAGGTAAAGGTAACCCCCGGAGAATTCTCCTACCCTTGTCAGGGTATAGGGTGTCGGTGCTCATCCCCGGATACACAGCCCTTGCGCCAGGAGTGTCACCTCGAATGATGACTACAACCATGGAGGAGGGGCCAGCTCCTCAAGGTAGACGCCCTACACGGTCTCCTGTTACCTTCCCACAGCAGTGGCACTAATTTGAACCAGTTAAAACAGTAACAGTAAGTGTTAGTATTCAATTGTTCTTTATGAGAAATTAATCAAGAACACAAACTTCTGCTTCCAATCAACCTGACTAAATTACAACATCAGTGGTCGATGGACGTTCATTACGCAACTGCAATCATTTTATGCAACTTGAAACTGTTTAATCAGTTGCCGCAGGAAATGTCTTCTTGACCCGACAGTGCGTTGCAATAAGACTGTAGATTGTAATTATAAATAGACCATTAAATTGGACTAAACTGGACGTTAGTTTAACGTAATACCAGCAGTTTAAATTCAGAAAATCACCACCTATGGAAAGACATTTAAATTCAGCCCAGGTCATCCGACTGTCCTCCTGCAGGGGAAGCAGGGATAGGAAAGATTGATAAATCGGAAATGGGAGTACAGCTGATGGTCCTGTGGTGCAGTGGTAGCATGCCTCTCTCAAAATCAGAAGGGCCGTGGTTCGATCCCCGGCTGGCCTCATTCTTTACTTTCAATCCTGAGTGAAAGCTGAACCTCCTTCTTCCCTACTCTGTCTTAGGTCCTGGTTTCAGAAGAGTGCCCGACGCCTCCCATATGGGCTGTCTCTTCGGTTGCTCCTTGGTCCACCAGCCATGGTAGATGCGCTACACTCCGATAACAAAACAAATTTGCAAATCATCAAAGTAAAATTACAATCAGCTATTTCGTTGGCTTCACGAGTCATGTACACGTCACGATGTCGGAGAAGAGCAACCAGTTAATCGATTTGCGTAGCTGTGTGGGTGGTCGGGTCGTAGTTTTTCTGCCATTTTGTTCCGTGAGCATTACCTTTTGTATTCCTTTTGAGTTTAATGGAAGTAAGCCTATTTTGACTATGTTTTGAATGATAGTAAATGACCTAGTTTCTTTGGTATAAAGGTCAATTTCTTTATCTACTACAATCTATTACAATCTAATTTTGATTTTCTCCTGACTTCTAAACTTGGAACGCAACACCATTTCACTTGACCTTTGAACAACATACACCTTCGACACGAACTTGTCAATCTGCCAGGTATGTCGTCTCGTGAATTCAGCACCAGGTTTCATTGCTTCATTCTTCGTGGTGTCGTGTCATTAGTAGTAGTAGTCATCAGTAGTAGTCCCCTGTTTAGTATTGTGGTAATGCTACACAGGTGTGGCGCGTACGGTCCCGTATCAAATCCCCGACCGCCTCTTATCCCAACAGCCCTCTTAAGGGCTACCACCATGAAGACGCCCATAAGTAAAAATGGGCGAAGCGTCGCGACCCAAAATTTAACAACTCCCGTGGCCAGAAAAGGCCAGTCATCGAATTCTACTAATGACCAGGTTTCATACTCGACAGTAGAGTCCCTATTTTATAGGGAAGCATTAGAAGTTTGAAATAAAGAGAATGAAAGCAATAAGCTTCCTACATCAATATTAAGAATGTATCCACAGTGTATCCACAACCTATAAGAAGTGTAAAAAATATTGGCTTGCCTGTATGTATTGCTAAATAAACGGAATTGACAAATTTCTGCAGGTTCACAATCCGTAGTGTATGCCTAACTAAACCTCTTCGAGCCAGTCTAACAAAAACCTAGAACTAAATCAGAGAAAAGGACACGATACTTTAATCTCAACTTAACCAAACTTCAATTTAGATATTTTTCATAAATTCACAGAACTTTGAATCAAATTACAAAAAAATACCAAAACGATCATAAAATAGAGCAAGTAACTAAGCACAGGTCTCAGCTGCCAAGAATACGAAAAGGTCCACTAATACCCGACCGACTTCACCCGAATCACAACCAAGACTGAATGTATATTTGAATGCTAAACGACACCATCTTTGTAAACTAAAAGAATAGCTAACTTTTGAATAGTTTGACCATTTGTCAAAAGTTCACGAAAGAATTATTAGAATTCAATGAATATTTCACAAATTACCCCCTCTTTGGCACGCGCGCCCACGCCGCGGTACGCAAATTAGTAGGATAAAAGTTAGGTTAACCAACTTTATCGTAGGTACTAGTTTGATAAAACGCGAGTCAGAATTTTGAACATCACCGTAAAACTACACTGGAGAACCTCTCCAGAGGCTGACAATAGGACAAGGCGCCACAACACACTCGGGCCCACTACCGGCGCCTGGCCCGGTAAAGAAAGAATACAAACAACAAGGACAGGCAAGGCCAATAACAATAGACATAGACAAACAAACAAACCCGCGGCGCGGACGCCAGACATATATATACAAAAGAAATAACTGATACGAGAGAAACAAAAACTTTTTCCCAAACCTCTGGCGAAAGAAAATCTATCAATTTCTATCTACTATATATAATAACCGTGTAATGTGGGTAATAACGTCCCCGCTATCACCTCCTTTCCAAGTCCTTTCCCAATTTCCATTATCGCTGTTATTCCTAAAACTCCCCCAAAATCCCCCAAATTCCCCATAATTATTCTATTGCTATAATTGATGGGAAGCCCAATGATTTTGTATTGTTTTATATGGGAAAACCCCTTTAAATATCGTGCAGTGGTAACTTTATGCTCATCCTTTGAAAATTATCTAAAATCACCTAATTCTGAGCGTTAACTTAACATTGCATGTAGTTTGAATTCTTTTTGGCTTAGAAAAGATAGATCCTCCCGTTCCCAACGCATAACAAAATTCTCCTTTGACATTTACGTCATCCTTTAGTCAGTTGGGAGTTTTTTTAATTTATTGAGCGGTCGGGTTTCTAAGTCGGGGCCCCACCCTTCACGTGTCCACACCTAAAGCGTAAGTACTTTTTGTTTTCAATTTTTCTTTGAAAATTAAACTTACCATTTCTAATTTCTTTTCTTACCCCTAACCCTTTTCAACTTCATTCTCGTCTAACTCCTAACTCTCCCCTCCTTTTCCCTCCCTGATTTGCGGGGTTGCCCCCGTCCCCCGGGTCTATTTTTACTAGCTGATTTCTCTTCCCCATCTTTGTTGTTGCTGTCCATTTCCCCCTATTGCTTGCTGGTTCCCTCCCTCTGTATTTGCATTCCCTTTTGTACCCTTGTTCTGCTTGTTTTGCGGGTAGCCCGCTAATTTGCCTGTCCTCTCTGTGTTGCCCGGAAGGATTTCCCTGTTGTAACTGCTCTGTGCTCGTTCCATTAAATTGGCCAGTTGTCTTTTTGCTTACTTACTTAGTCTTATTTATTAATTTTTAACTAGTTTGACCTCGTTTATTAGCTTGGTAGCGGTCTGGGAGTAGCCCGGAGTTCGTCCCTAATTGAGTTTAACGTTTGTGTGTGTGTGTGTGTGTGTCCCCCATTTTGTCTAGCGTCCCGTTGGCGTCCCCCAAAATTGTCTATCCCTCTGGGCGAGGCAAGTCGGTGGATAAGAGCCGCCTGGACTAAAGATCTCCACACGCAGTCACAGGTCAGCGTTCGTTGCGCTCGGTCTCACTTGTAAAATTTGGTGTGTGAGCTCTGTGGTTTAATTCCCTAGCTCTACCCAATATTTTACAACCGGACAAAAATAGACTAACAATGCCGTACAATGGTAGATTCATGGAATAAAGTAGAGTGATAAAGCACACAATATAAAGCACCAGCAAATCAGAACCATGGTTAGTAATGGTAGCAATACAAGATGGCAAGAATTTCCAGAGGGAAGTATCGCGTTCTGTTTTGAGACAGAAAGAGAAGGAAACACAAACCGAAAGTTGGACACCTGAAGCAACTGGAACGAGTAAAAACACAACATAGTTGTAGCTGGAAGTAGAACAAAGGAAAACGCAGAAAGACGGTACAATGGCCCAACCAAGGCAGCGGGCACCCTATTCAAAGAAACTCCGAAACCTCCGGCGTGCGAAAAATGTAAACGTGAATGAAAATGAAAAATGTAAAAATGTAAAGAGAAAACAAAGATTTTATCAAAATTTGAAGAAAATTTCTCCCACGGCTCCCCCACCCACGAATAAATCACATGAAAGATCCTTCCCCCCACCACAATTAAAGACGTAGCACAAGCAAACAATACACATAAGGAACAAGGGACAAAAGAAGCGAGCCAACGAAAGGGAAGGGAGGTTTTGGAAACACCAAGCGCGCCGACAATCACTAGCTGGCGCCCACAGCACCCAACGTCACTACCAACACAGCGCCAACCGTTCCCAAAATCACCAGACCAGAACCAACAACAAAAGTTCTTACAGCCTTCCACGAGCTGCCCACATACCATTCGACCGAATCACCGGTACTAAGCCGTTAAGAAACAGAAAACCTGTCCCACCAGAGCTCCCGGAGGGCCGCCCTCCTCGGGGCTAGAGCACTCCGACGAGCTAGATAGCACCCGGGGACCAAGAACCACAGACCATGCCCAGAGGGGCCAAACAAGCACTTCGCCACAGACAGCAGGAGCCTCCGGTAGCCCACCAATCCAGAAGAAACCAACTTGGCGCACTCCATAAGCAAACTGGAGCTTGGGGAAAGCGCTGGCTCGCTGGGGGGACGGGCAGGGTACATACAAATATAAAATGTAGTTTTGTTGTTATAAGACCAAATAACATATTAATACTAACGAAAATATAATAACATACACAAACAAAATCATCACAACTACAGGAACCACAACCACGAATACATAGAATATCTATTACCAGCTCAGCACACATACTGGCCCTACCTACGAATTTAGGGAGGGAAACGGCCAGCGCTTCTTGCCCCAGGAATCCTAATCCCAGGAGGGAATCACTACCAGTTCCCTAGCAAGAAAACTGCTTAAAACTGACGGAATCTTTGTGAAAGTACTGCTAGCTGCTAGCCACTCTCCGCCTCCCCGAAATCTTAATCCCGGAGGATTTGGACAGTGACAACAGCACCCCATGAGAAGCGGGAGAACAATATACAAGTACCCCCAAAACTGTTGCCTATACGTATATATGTGAACAGATTTTGCGATAAAAAGACCAAAAGGTAAATTAAGGTAAAAATTGAGTTTGAGATCAAAGTGTAGGAGGTTCTAGGAGAATGTATATTTGAATGCTAAACGACGCCATTTTGTAAACTAAAAGAATAGCTAACTTTTGAATAGTTTGACCATTTGTTAAAAGTTCACGAAAGAATTATTAGAATTCAATGAATATTTCACAGAAGCTAAACAGTTCTTGTACAATTATATAAATTTGTGTTATACAACAAGTATGTGCTATTATACCATTATTGAATGCTAAACCGACATTTGCATGTTGTAACTAAAATATTGAATTGTTAAAATTTGGAAACTCTGTCTAAAGGGCACGGCAAAGTGCTCCCTCAATATCCCATTACTCGTACTGGTGATGAGCTTTTAATCCCATACCATCCCATTCCATGGGGTCCCCAATAATCTCATCCCAGATGCAAACACTAGTTTCAGCCTTTCCTGAAAACATGAATATTTGAAGGTTTCAGCAGCTATTTGGTTAATAGTCTGCGGTGGGAGTCTGAATAATCATCAGTTTTATGTTTTATATAATTTTGAAACTTTTAGAAAAATTTAGAAAAATTTAATAACTGAACATTTTTGGATGAACTAAAGTCGAAACTGAAATCCTTTTTATCCACCGACTAAACCTGAAACTGAAACTAAAATTGGTTACTGAAACAACACCACTCCCTTACTTCCCCCGCTGTATTGCGTATGGTGTTGATTCTCAGGTGATGATCGGACATCGGACTCTACCTGTCACTTGCTCTCTTGGTGCCTTTTCAACAAAGAGTAGAGTAGAGTAGAGTAGAGTTAGGCTTAACTGTTTTGACTACTTTTAGCTCCACTCAAGCTTGAGTTTTCCCCTTTTAACTCTTTTATGTAAAAGATCTTCTCTACGCTACCCTTTCTTGAAAAGCCCCTTAGACTTACACAAGGACTGAGCGACAAGAAAACAAATTGAGGCAACGGATCTTGTTAAAGTCATCTCAGTTATCGATCTACAGAGGTTGACGGGAGAAATCTTAATCCGATTTTTATGAGATCAGCTCTTCCTTGTCTGTATCCTCTGTCCACATCGACCGCAGCTCGATGCTACAACTGGATGGCCCAAAAGAAATTTGTTCCCACATCGTCGCAGTTGAACATTTTGAACAGCGCTGTCAAAGCTGATTTCAAACCTAGGCTGCACAAAAGAGTGTATTACGCATATGAGTATAACAAGCATCAATTTCTGTGCAAATAAACATGCACATTCTCTGCATGCTATGATTTGCCCAACTTCGCAAATTATATTGTAATGGATAGGCCCGGAAATTTGAGCACAGCACAAACAAACACAGCATAACACAGTTAACGATTTTAAAGGATTTTAGAATGGTTTTGGGAGAATTAGTAATTCACTAGCGCTACTGTCTTAATACTCAAACAAATTCACCGTCTCTCGCCCAGAGTAGGCAATGGACACATTTTTTAATGACCGCGACCGCCCCGCGCCCGCACCTTTGGTGACCACGACCACGCCCGCAGCCCGCATGAAACTTGTTTGACCGCAATGACCACCGTGTTTATGGTTCACTTTGAACAAATTTCAGGTGAAATTTAACTGAAAGATGCCAAATTCTGATTCTTGTGCAGCATTGGCACACGCTCAATGGATAAAGACTAATCTGAATTAAATTAATCTTCCTTTGATTAGCTACAACTTTAATCAGAAAGGGTAAAGGGGAACTATCAAGTTTTGAGAAATCAAATATTGCCAAATTTTGACAGCTCGAATAAGCGCAAGGGCTGTAAAGAATACCAATTACCAGGTACTGAACTAAAAAAGCTAAATTTTGTAAACTGCTATATTAGATTGTTTTATCGCAGATTATCAGGATCGTTAATAGCGGTTATAAAAATAGCCCTCGGCTATCCGGCATTTCATGAATAACGTATATATGGCGTTTATGTTTTGGAAAATTAAAAGCGTCCAAATTTAAAAATTCTGACGGAAAAGCACGGAAGTCACCAAAGGTATATACATATTTACAGTTCTTTTAACATTTCGAGCTTGAAAGCGAATCAGTGAAATTTCAGCTCTCAGCAAGATACTTTTGAAGCCTGAATTAAACGATTGTCTTTAACCTTTCGGTTCCTGAAATATATAACAAAAATTTCTGTAAGCTCAAAGTATCATATAGTTGTTTAAAACAGTTAAGACACCCAACCCAAACTCGGCTGGTTTGATTTCATTGCAACCAGTATGATATATGTTTTAAGCCTATAGTTGAGTAAACTGCAGCATTTCAAAATTCATTGCACGGCTATATTGAGGAAACGGATATAAATAAAACTACTTTTATCTAGAAAACATTGCAACTGTTTTGACAATGAAGCAGTTAAAGAAATTTATTTTTGTCAAGAACAGGCATTTGAATATTAAAATAAAAATTAGTATAAAAATGCCTACAAACCGGCCTTAAAAGGCAAATTAAAGGAAATTTGTAGTCGTTGCGGTCACAGAATTGTGTCCACGCCCGCATGGGCCCGCGGGTACCCGCGGGTACCCGCGGTTAACCACACCCGCAGCCAACTCTGCTCTCGCCAACCGTCAATCGCCAACCGTCAATCGCCAACCAGAACGCAAAGCTTCAGAGACTATTTTCTAAGTTTAGCACAGAATATCGAGCGAGCTCTAATGTGTGTATGCTTCCGTTTAAACCAAGTATCGATGTTTGCGGGAAAGGGTTTCTAATAGACACTCGGACATATTGCGTTCCTTTTACTTGTTTGCCCTAAAATTATTTCACAAGCTAAAGTGAATATTCACTGTAGTCTTCGAATGAACATTTTGTACACCTTTCAGAGAAAACTATAAGCTGTAACTGTTTTCGGCTGATAACAGACGATGCTAGAATTAAATTGGACTGATCATATTTAGTGGTTTTTCTTCCATGTTGCTTCTAGCAGGCTCGAAGACATGTCACTGATTGAAATTCCGTAGAGAAACGAATTCTGATACCGAATTTTTCAGTGTTTATAGGACTGCTTAGGCTAGTGTAAAGCCGTGGTTACACTTGACAATCTTGTGACAACGCGTTGTCACAACACGTTGCCACAACGTCCGTTGCTACAGAATTGTCACGACGTTGTTCGTGTAACCAGAGGCACAACGTTGTGACAACTGGTGACAACGCGTTGGGACCATGCCCGATTTCGTTGTGACAACGCAATAGTAAACATAGCGTTGGCTCAACAGCAAGTGTGCGTTGTCACGATCTGTTGTCACATGTAACCACTAGTTGTCACGAGTGACAACTATGGGAGACAACTGCCGTTGTCACAACGCGTTGTCACAAGATTGTCAAGTGTAACCACGGCTTAACAGTATTTGCCATTTGGACACCGATTGTGTACAATCATCCCTATTTAATTGCTTGTCACCTAAAATTACTAAAGCCCGGTTCACACTAGGCAATAATTGCCGGCAATGTGACTGCCAGCAATATGATTGCCAACAGATTGTCTATTTATTGCTAGTGTGAACAGTGTAACAAGCAGCAACAAGCCCCTAAAAGGGTTAGTATTCCGCCATAGATTAATAAAGCAAACCGGAGCTCTGAAGTTCCTTCGGGAGCATATTTTTGATGTGATTCGGTTATTGCTGCACCAGTATAAATGGCTGGCGCTGCTCTCAACTTAGGAGAAAAGTTAGAAGTGAGAAACTCTGTTCACCTCGATTACGTAAGTAAGTATCATTTAGGCGAAGTCTTAGTTTTAAGAGTGATGAGCATCTTTTGCAACGCGAATTCACTAGTTAACAGGGGATTTAAGAATCCAAGACTGTCCCTCATACGAAAGAAAAGATACAATCGCTACCAAATTTAAGGACAAGGGATATGGCAAACTTGACCAAGGAGCATGCAACAACGATTAGGAAAAAGATCTCGTCGGAATAATGGATAGTTTCTTAATTTTTCACAAAGAACTTGGAAAATAAAGTCTAAACTTTTAAAGATTTCGCTAAAAATTATAAATCAGCCACAATTATTAGTGTTATTTATAGTGATGCTATTATTGTTAACGTTAACTTATCGACAAATTACGTTAATTTAAACTCATAGTACAATCCCGTTTAAAAATCTCCGTATAAACTGCATGTGTTCACAAGCATAGGATAATGTGGGGAATATGGGGGTGCCGACAAAAAACGGGTAGACGCCGTAACGGGAAGCAAAAAAGGGCGGACCCTCTCGTCCAGAAAAGAAAAGGATAGACCCTTCAACGATGTGAACCAAAAATTGAACATTTTTCAGCAAATTTTAGCGATTATTTCAAAAAGTTTATTAAATAGAAAACTTCATTTTTACTGATTTTTGACCAAAAAAGTTAAAAATTTGCAATGTCTGCTAATATTAGTGTAGGTCCTCAAACTTTTGGAATTTTTCAGGAGTAGACCAGACCAGACTCGTCGGGGTTTTAACAGACCCACCCCCAGAATCGGAACCCGTGCTAAATGTCCACTGGTCTATAAAAGTTTTCCTGGGAGTAGACTCTAATAACTTTAATCTACGCTAGATCAAGTTGTCCGCTTCTCCCCACTTCATAGAGCACCATTTTGAGAAAAAAGCATCTTTAAAAAGCTCCTGTAACAATGTGCCTGCCATTGCGTGCCTCAAAACCTGCCAGGTGGGAAACAGTTTCTGCAAGCTTGACTGATGGCTACTTTCAAGATCCAAACTAAATTTGAAAACAATTTATTTGATTAAAATCATCTTGATATTCCCCAAATGGATAATAGTCGATTTGTCTGTCTGTACCCGGGTTTATAGAAAATTAGTTAGGACTAATTAATTAGGAAAATAGCTTACTTTTTGCAACCAACTGTGATGTCGTTTTTGTAATTACGGGTTTGAAAATGTGCTGTAACTGCTGAAACACTACTAGAACTATTATAGGGTTGATCCTGTTATTTCGAATCGTTTCTCATACCGGCAGCAGAAGCCAAATACAAGATGCGAACCGGGACATGAGCTATTATTTCGCTTCTTCTTTTTGCTGTAAATACTAACTGTTCTTCGTACGCTCATCTAATTTGCATATTCAACTTTCGTAAGTCGAAAATCAGATCAACCAAGGGTGGGGGGAACGAAGTGAATGATTTTCAGAAATTGCAAAACTAAGGACCCCCACTGCAGAATGGCTTAAAAATCAGTTTTTTGCGAAAGAAAGTGAAAGTGAGACCCTTGCAATCCACGAATAAAATGTGGCAACATGTAAAGCAAGTGTTTCCGACCATTTTTTGCTCTCCCACGCCCCATCGAAAAAAGACAGCTCAGCTGAGTTTGCGTGTTAAACATAGGCTGTACAAATCTAGCTCATCTATTATTACACGTAATGTAGGGTTCACCCATTACAAAGATTCCGCCTCCGGCGGAATAAAAATTGCCAGCAATATTGCTGTCAATCAGCAATCTCTGCTAGGACAGCGAGCAAGCTTTGAGGCAATTAAACATGTAAATATAGGCGCGCACAGATTGCCACTAGACTATAATTTTAAATTTCCCGCTATATTGCCGGCAATCTTCGTGATGTAGTGTGAACGGGTACATTGCTTTGTTGCTGCTTTGTCATTGCTCCTAAATTGTCGGCAACTAGATTGCCTGCAGATTGCCTAATGTGAACCGGGCTTAAGTGTTTTGTAACTACTGCCACTACAGAGGTAATTAATTAAGATTGCTTGAGAAAACTTTAGAAAACCTTGAAAACTGTATCCTCGCCAAATCATAGATTAGATTATGGCAAACCGAGAAGAGTAGAATGAACACTGAAATACGTTCATATAAATAATAAATATTCAAGCAGGTGGCATCAGCTGCCTAGTCACTGTAGGAAATTTTAACAGTTTAGGAAACATTAACATTGAGCAGCTTTATTGTTGCAGAAACTAATTTGCATATTGTGCAAATAAACAATGGTACATAGCTAGAAGCTAGACATGTGTTAAATATAGGACCTTTTCTACTGCACTGCTTCTTTTGAGGAATTAAGCAACAAATAACTTACAGTAAAACTACGGGATACGATAGATACGAGTGTCGCCAAAACGTTAATTTTCTAGAGCGCTTTTTTCAATTTTGTTGTAAAATTTTGATTTTGATGTTTTCGTTTCATGTTTTGATTTCGTAAAAAATTAACGGTATTTTTAAAGATATATCTCAGAACTCCCAATTTTCAAAATTTCCAAATTTTTTCTTTCAAACCATGACAGATAATCTTGCAGCTTGCCCTGAGGACCGAACCAACTCGCTTGCCTTAATACTTATTGATTTCATTTATTTTGGCAATTCATATGATTTGCGAAGCTTAATGCTATTTAGACTTATCATTTCCGTTCAGTTATGTCGTCCAGATTCATGCAGCTTGCTGTCATCTGCTCTCTACTAATATGCAAATTAACTTCTGGAACCAAATGTGCTCCGGGCTGGAGTCTGGACCCGGAGAACTGTAACAACTGTTGGGCGCCCTGCGATATTCCTGATCGATCTAAGCCTCCGATATTCTGCACCCACCGCCAGTGTCCAATGCCCAACACCTACCCTGGTTGCTTTTGTGGCAATGGAAAATTTGTAAATGCTCACGGACATTGCGTTGAGCCGGCGGGTTGCAGTGTGCCTTGGTAGAAAAAGCAGCATAGTTGTTTGCAGAATACATAAAGAGTGTGTTACATAGATTTCCATTCGTGGCTACTATTGTGTAGAATTGCACTACAATAAAATTTACACTACTTCTTATATTAATATATTATATTATATTATATTATATATTATATTATCTTAATATTAACATTAAAGTCACTACATGTTAGCAAGGTCGAAAACTGAATCGTATATTATTCGCCTGACACAACAAACTTTCTCTTGAGGTTTTTGAGGAAATGGCCCAAATATTTGAATCAGGAATCAAAGGATGTTAACCCAGCTTACTATTAAAAGTTACTGTTATGCTATATACAAGCAGAAGGCAATTTTGCTGTAGACAAGATACCTATTTCTCAGAGCTACTGGTTAAGCAGAATCTTGTCGATTTTCAGATTTTATGTTATGGCAAATTTCTTCCACACAGAGAGAGTTCAGGATGTCTTTCAAAAGATCTGGTGAAACTTTCCTTCTACCTTTCTTGGTATGTAGCTTATTCTGTTGGCCTTTCCATTAGAAAACACAAAACTTGGTGGTTGGCCAATTGGATAATCCATACCAATTTCTAAATTCCAGTCAATTAACAGCAAGTGCAGAGAATCTTTGAATTTGGCAACGAAATCTAAATTAGTCACAAATTAACCAGAACTGTATTGGTGATAATGAGCACAGCCTTGCGTCAAAAATGATAAAAATTACTGTAATAATGTCAGTTTTGCCCAATTCAAACTGAGTTATTATTCTAATTATTCTGTGTGCCCACCACTAATTAGGACGTCAGCATTCTTAGTCCTAAAAGACTGGAAATTCTCTTGGTGACTTCTCCAAGTGTGCGCACATGGCAACCACTGACGACATTTTGGCCGCGGCACTAACCGTAGCCCTGGCCTTGCCGGGAGCCGTCATCTACAGCTTGTTCATTGGAACCGTTCTTCGATTCATGGAGTTTCGTGAACATTCATACTATCTGTTGGCTGCTGGTCTAGGACTTCCAGAAGTCCTCTCGTTGCTACTATTGGGATTTTATGGGGGAATCTCCATTCTGCTCCGCTATCCCCTGGGAGGCGATCTGGTGAACTACGGAATCGGTGGCTTCCACTGCATCCTCTTCTACTCCACTCTGCCGGTAACCTGTGCCCTAGCGCTAAATCGATACTACTGTGTCTGTCGACGGTCGGCGTACAAGACTGTATTTAGCAAGAGAAATACAGTAATAATGATCGGTGTCTCCTACGGTTTTGGCGGACTGTATTCATTGGTTCCGCTTAGCGGGTGCTGTCCGTTCGTCTTCTTGCCTTGCCTTTTATACCTTCGCATGGCAACCGGGCATCTATGGAAGTGCTGTGGCCAGCTACATTGAACTAACCGTCATAGGTAGGCATAACTTTGACAGAATGTATGGGTGTAGGCATAGTCAGCCTAAATCTTGTGATGAAAGCATTAAACATTAGCGTTTCACGTGAACACAGAAACATTGAAATCAGCGTAATAAACAAATCTCAACGGCCCGGGTTGAGGCTCAGTGGTAGACCGTTCTGCTGAAGATCCAAAGATCGGCGTTGGAGTCCCGTCCTGGACACTTTTGTTCATATTTTTCCATCTTGATTTCAACCTTTCACAAAAGTCTAAGTCCAGTTTTGTACGCAAAAAAATCCTGAGTACGTCAAACAAAACTTAATCGAGAGTGTAATAACAAGAGTTACGCACAGGACGTGAAAGCAACCAAAACAATTTTCGAATAGAATAGGTTTTGGGGAGAGTCACAGATACATAGTTTTCCGTTGAAAACTAGAGCCGGCGAACTCCTTTACCACCTTGAAATTGCCTCATAAAATTCTTTTGTATGGCATAAAGTTTTAAGCAAAAGAATACAAATTATACAACTCTAACTCTTCTACACTTTTGCTGTGTAATTACTGTGCTTATAAATCAGGTAATACACAGTGCAGCGTGCGTATAACCAAGAGTACATAATACATATAAGTATGATATCTCGAGCTTATCAGCTTGACACATCCACTGCACGCTAACGGCTACCCCCCTGCAAATTGAACCCAAGTTCCACCCCCCTGCAAATTGGTACCCAGTCGAAACGGGGGTACGCTCACTTCTCTATGCTTGTGTGTGAAAGCTCCAAAACAAAAGCACTAGGTGCGCGAGTTTTGTGTCTGTTTCGAGCTTTAGAACACATGCATAGCGCACAAACTTCTTGGAAGCGATTGGTCCAATTTGCGGGTGGGGATTCAGCCGTTAGCGTGCAGAGAATGTGTCACGCTTATAATACATAGAGTATGACTGATGTAATACTGTTAAGTATTATGTACTCTAGTTAGACCTAAGTGCGTAGTGAGCAGTGCGCTGCGAGTTAGCAGGCTGACCGCTAATCGACGTCGCTGAAGCATACCGTACCCTGTATGCTTCAACAGTTGTGTGTACAGCACAGAGCTGGCAGTGGGTCAAAATTTTTGACCCTCACCCCACCCGCGACCCACGGACCCTTGACCCTACCCACTTGACCCAAACCCGTGACCCGCGGGAAATTTTTTGGCCCACACGACCCATTTTTGATTAATGATGCGTAAAGGCTAAATCTTTGTCAAGAAAGAAACAATGGAGATTTTTATAGGTTTAAACCAGTTGGGCATGATCACTGCTTGATAAAAAGCAGCTCATTATGTAGAATTTGTCATCATTTTTTAAATAAAATAAATGATCGAAAAGTACAAAAATAGCAAAAGCCTATTGATAAAAACCTATTGAACCTAGTGTTTTAGAACGGCCGGGAAGCCGGCGGCCGGCCGTTGGTCGTCCGGCCGTTCAGCCGCCGACGGCAGTTGGCCGGTGGCTGCCCGCCGGCCTAACACAAATATTTGTAGTTTACAAAAGAAATTCAAGACTAAATGTGAACTTTTTCCGAATATATAAAGTGAAAACCGATTCCATTGCCTTTGTAATGCATAATATAAATATTTTGCAACTTTCTAGCTCAGATTGCCTTCTAACACTGAAAAATATGCCTGGCTTGCCGCCGGCTAGCCGGCCGGCCGTTGGCCGGTGACATTTTTTGGCGGCCTGCGGCCGACCGTTCTAAAACACTAATTGAACCTACAGAAAAATTAACAGCAAAAATTAAGCACCAAATACGAAACTCCTTCAGGAGTAGACAGTGGTTTGTTTGCTACATTTACTTAAAGCAGAGATTGTTACGGGAAATCTTGCTGTCAGCTATAACATTGTATATTTAGAGTTCTAACTTGCACATATTTTTGCACATGCCATATGCTTACAGAAAGTGCAGATGGCAAACACTGATGTTTCTAAAAATATTGGCATAGCTTTGTGGAAGCTGAGATAATTTTGGCCAAATTTTATAGAAAAGCAAAAATAGACAATGCTAGGATTCGGCGAAGCCGAAAGATTTTGAAGTTTCAGTGCTAAAATCGAATTTTCTTGAGCCTCAACTGACCCACCATTGACCCGCGGGTCACACGTATTGACCCACACACTACCCGACCCGCGGGTACCCGTGACCCACTTCCAGCTCTGGTACAGCAGATCTCAAACCTAGACAGCTTTAATATACACCAAAAATTGGCCTCCCAGTCATGGTTAAAAGAATACTGCTGGTAATTGAAATTGAAATGTGACTGTACTTATCTGTCAGCTGTAACATAAATTAGTATGGTGTCATTAATTGAGATCTTAGCGTAGTTCACTTGAGCCAGAGATTAGCAATTCTAATTAGAAGAAAATTGGGTGCAGCTCAGGCATGGCACCCAATTTTCGACTACTTCTACAGTCAAATTGAAGATCAAAACATGAGATCTGTAAATATGGCGACAGTGCCGCATTTTTATAAGGAAATTCGAAACGCAATTTTAACCTTAAATTTAGAAATAACTCCTAATTTAATTAGCATTGGCGGCACCCAGCATCCGCCGTCCGCGGTCAAAATTAAACAGCTTTATGAGGCCATAATTCTACAAAAATTTGCGCATAAAGCCCGCTCTAGAATGGAATACTGGGTTGAAAAATTCCCAGCAATTCCTAGAACGGACTGGGAGTACATTTGGGGGTCCATGGAAACTAAGTTCGTGGAAAGTATCGCGTTAGACGATCATTTGAAAATCGTTCACAATGTTTTAGTAACCAATAAAAGAGGATGTCAGATGAGATTAAATCCGTCGGAAAATTGTGATTTCTGCGCTCAAACTTTTCAAATTTCTATATCAGAAGATCTAGTTCACGCAATCGCTCAATTTTCTAGAATTCAACCTTTTTGGAACAAAGTTAACAACTTAATTAAAGTTGTGTCGGCGCCTTCGCAGCAATTCGTTAATAGGGACCTGACAATTCACGAAAAGCTTTTGGGCATCGTCGTCAGAAGAAATCCAAAATTACTTACAAATCTGAACATCCTAATTCAGCAGGCTCAATGGGCAATTAGGTATTCTCGAATTACTTACAGAAATTTTCAAAGAATAGTAGACATTTGGGACATTTTTGTCAGGTCTCTGGGACGGATTGCACGAAGTGCGAATGTGGATTCACAAGAGAATTTTGCAGTAAAATTATCAGGAGAATTTGGAATTTTCGAGATGAATGAGCAAGGAATTTTGGAATTAAAAGAATTTTCGATTTAGAAATCTGAACATTAAACATTAGCGGTACAATGCCCCATTGGAATTTAGCTAGTTAGGGCAATAAAAAGAGTAAGCAATATCTGGCATGAACTAATAAAATGGCAGAGAAAAACTTTGCCGTCGATTGAATAGCACCAAAACAATGTACAGACCAACCTGTTCGTAAAATTGTTGTTGTCAATGTCAGTAAATAATAAAGGCAAATCCATATTGTGCAGACAACCTGTATATTGTAACCATTGTATATATGAAGTATGTTGGCAATAACCTACGACTACAAGGATTGTAATTGAAATGATTTCATAATATGTAAATTATGTTGTGAGACCGTAAATTATGCGAAGTATGTATTCTTTGAGTGTTTGTGTTTGTCAATAAAATCATAGAACTTAGCGTAGTTCACTAATTTCTAATCTTTGGGGTAGCCCTCATACTCGCCATTCGCGCTCATCGCGCACTCGAGCCCCACACTCGGAGCTGCCCACACGGTGTCTGTATAAATCCGGTGTGCTATAAAGTATACTCAAATTGCATGACTATGAGGGTCTGGCACCACCACTGCATGGTGCAAGCAAGCTACAAAACCTGAGGCTTGACTCCTTTGCATTGCCAACAACGACTGAAAATAATTTATTTTGGTAAGCATTCTAAGTGCAACTTTTGGTGCTGGTCGTAATTCTTGATCACCTCGTTTACCGTTTACCCTGTGTATCTCGCACGAAAATGTAAACAGTTTATTACTGTCCTTTCATTCGATAAAACTGTGAATCCACAACAACTGTTTGTTTTTGTGAAACACCACCGTGTTGCAACTCTCACTTTCAGAATTGCTATCCATTTCAGGTTTAGTGGTTGTACTGGCCATGATCTGCAACATCAAAGTGTTCGTTAGCTATCGCTATCTGCATAAAAGTATGGGGGCATCGATCAAAGGAATCGATCAAATCAAACAGGAACGGGAATTCAAACTGTTCATTCAGTTTTTCGTTATCATACTATGGCTGATCATCTTCGACCTTATGTTCGTCATAATTCCCTTGGTCTCCGCATCCAAATGGGTGTTTCTGGCGATCAGTTTAGCCTACGTGGTCCAAAGCAGCATCAATGGGTGGATATATTTTATTTTGAACAAAACATTAGACGTCACATTGGATTGTTCACCGAAGATGTTCTAAGAAGTGGTCGCATCTTTCCCTCAAGTCACACTCAAATTCAGCAAAACAAGCGGTTGTCATTTCAGGTGACACCCGCCGGGATGCCAGGCATTATTTGAAACTGTCCAGGATTCTGGAACCAGAATATAAACTATGTCAGTTTTACAAATAATGTAGATGAATTACAGAATCATATAATAAACCAAGTTTTATAACATCAAACCGAAAGTCGTTGAGAACATTTTTGCTAAAATTCGCCCATGGCAAAATTTAATCAAACTTTTAACAAATGCCTGCAACATTGAAAGCGAAACTTTCAAAGTAAACATTACTGACTATTCAAAACACTCAAAATCACTCAAGTTTGAACACAGGAAAGGATAGTCTGTGTGTCTGTGATTGCGTGGCCGACATTCAAAGGTGTGCTCTCAAAAATGTTTGGCTCCAACATTTTTGCTGCGGCAATGCCGATTGCTTCAACTGCAGCCTTGATTGTCTGACGAGCTGGAAACGTTTCAAGAATGCGTAGCCACACTGCAGCTGCAAAGGGCTGGAAGGAATTAATACCTGATAAAGTCGGAAAAAACCGCTCTCTGTATCCCTCAGGCCGATAAAATCTTACCCAGCAACGTGAGCTGCTCAACACATCATTTCGGCCAAATTCAGTGAGCAAGAAGCGGATCTGATATATCTTGTCGGTACCAAGGAAAAGCCAGAGTTTTGTGCTCAACGCTCGTGTCATATTCAACTATGCAGAGTTAGTCGAGATCACACAAGTGCTCTTGTGTGTCAAAGGTGAAGTGTTGGTAGAAAACGAGAAGCTTGTGTCAGGTATCAATCCCCTAGTTTACTGCCCGGTAACTAAACCGGGAATTGACTGGCGAATCAAATGCAGGTTCTAAACGGGTGCAACTTCCCTTCGAAACTAGTAAATCCCTAGTTCTACCCTAATCAATAAAAGGCAGTGGTGGCGTACAAAGAACTTTAATGTAACTTACAGTTTATGGATCATAAAATGGGGCGGCACAAATAATAATAATAATAATTGGCGATACGGCCGACTGTTCACAACAAGAATCCAACACTCTACTGATTAATTGACATAATTAGCTAATGATTCATTTGATGACTCATCGCCTTAAGCCTAAGTTTTCACACATCTTTAAGAATACTATGATTGATTGTTAGAAAGGATGGTAGAATCGCAGACCGTTTTTCATACAGGGAATAACAAAATGAACAGAAAACAATTTCGGCTGAGAAGCGTGGCCCAGTTCCAAAAGGTGTGCTCTCAAAAATGTAGAGAAGTTTTGGCTCCAACGTGTTTGCTGTCGTCATGCCGGGTGCTTAATTTGCAGTCTTGATTGTTTTCCCAGCTGACGAGCTGGGACGGTTGCAAAATGCCTAGCCACACTGCAGGAGCAAAGGGCTGGGAGGAATTAATACCTGATAAAGTCGGGTAAAAACCCCTGTATCCATCAGGCCGATAAAAATCTTACCTAGCAACGAGCTGCTCAACACACATTTCGCCAAATTCAGTGAGCAAGAAGCGGACCTGATATATCTTGCCGGTACCAAGGAAAGCCGGAGTTTGTGCTCAACGCTCGTGCCATATTCATCTATTTTGAGTGTAGTAGGCCAGCCGGCAGGGAAAGTTCGAGATCACACAAGTGTCGCTGTGGCTGTATCCATCTGGCCGATAAAAATCTTACATAGCAACGTTAGCTGCTCAACACACCATTTCGGCCAAATTCAGTGAGCAAGAAGCGGACCTGATATATCTTGCCGGTACCAAGGAAACGCCGGAGTTTTGTGCTCAACGCTCGTGCCATATTCATCTATTTTGAGTGTAGTAGGCCGAGCGCTGGCAGGGAAAGTTCGAGATCACACAAGTGCTCTTGTGTGTCAAACGTGAAGTGCTGGTGGAAAATGAGAAGCTTGTGTCAGGGAATAACAAAATGAACAGAAAGCAATTTCGGCTGAGACGCGTGGCCCAGTTCCAACAGGTGTGCTCTCAAAACGTTGCGAAGTTTTGGCTCTAACGTTTTGCTGTCGTTATGCAGGGTGCTTAATCTGCAGTCTTGATCGTTGTCCCAGCTGACGAGCTGGGACGGTTGCAAAAATGCCTAGCCACACTGCAGGAGCAAAGGGCTGGAAGGAATTATTACCTGATAAAGTCGGGTAAAAACCGCTCTCTGTATCCATCTGGCCGATAAAAATCTTACATAGCAACGTTAGCTGCTCAACACACCATTTCGGCCAAATTCAGTGAGCAAGAAGCGGACCTGATATATCTTGCCGGTACCAAGGAAACGCCGGAGTTTTGTGCTCAACGCTCGTGCCATATTCATCTATTTTGAGTGTAGTAGGCCGAGCGCTGGCAGGGAAAGTTCGAGATCACACAAGTGCTCTTGTGTGTCAAACGTGAAGTGCTGGTGGAAAATGAGAAGCTTGTGTCAGGGAATAACAAAATGAACAGAAAGCAATTTCGGCTGAGACGCGTGGCCCAGTTCCAACAGGTGTGCTCTCAAAACGTTGCGAAGTTTTGGCTCTAACGTTTTGCTGTCGTTATGCAGGGTGCTTAATCTGCAGTCTTGATCGTTGTCCCAGCTGACGAGCTGGGACGGTTGCAAAAATGCCTAGCCACACTGCAGGAGCAAAGGGCTGGAAGGAATTATTACCTGATAAAGTCGGGTAAAAACCGCTCTCTGTATCCATCTGGCCGATAAAAATCTTACATAGCAACGTTAGCTGCTCAACACACCATTTCGGCCAAATTCAGTGAGCAAGAAGCGGACCTGATATATCTTGCCGGTACCAAGGAAACGCCGGAGTTTTGTGCTCAACGCTCGTGCCATATTCATCTATTTTGAGTGTAGTAGGCCGAGCGCTGGCAGGGAAAGTTCGAGATCACACAAGTGCTCTTGTGTGTCAAACGTGAAGTGCTGGTGGAAAATGAGAAGCTTGTGTCAGGGAATAACAAAATGAACAGAAAGCAATTTCGGCTGAGACGCGTGGCCCAGTTCCAACAGGTGTGCTCTCAAAACGTTGCGAAGTTTTGGCTCTAACGTTTTGCTGTCGTTATGCAGGGTGCTTAATCTGCAGTCTTGATCGTTGTCCCAGCTGACGAGCTGGGACGGTTGCAAAAATGCCTAGCCACACTGCAGGAGCAAAGGGCTGGAAGGAATTATTACCTGATAAAGTCGGGTGCAAACCGCTCTCTGTATCCATCAGGCCGATAAAAATCTTACATAGCAACGTTAGCTGCTCAACACACCATTTCGACCAAATTCAGTGAGCAAGAAGCGGACCTGATATATCTTGCCTGTACCAAGGAAACGCCGGAGTTTTGTGCTCAACGCTCGTGCCATATTCATCTATTTTGAGTGTAGTAGGCCGAGCGCTGGCAGGGAAAGTTCGAGATCACACAAGTGCTCTTGTGTGTCAAACGTGAAGTGCTGGTGGAAAATGAGAAGCTTGTGTCAGGGAATAACAAAATGAACAGAAAGCAATTTCGGCTGAGACGCGTGGCCCAGTTCCAACAGGTGTGCTCTCAAAACGTTGCGAAGTTTTGGCTCTAACGTTTTGCTGTCGTTATGCAGGGTGCTTAATCTGCAGTCTTGATCGTTGTCCCAGCTGACGAGCTGGGACGGTTGCAAAAATGCCTAGCCACACTGCAGGAGCAAAGGGCTGGAAGGAATTATTACCTGATAAAGTCGGGTGCAAACCGCTCTCTGTATCCATCAGGCCGATAAAAATCTTACCCAGCAACGGTAGCTGCTCAACACACCATTTCGACCAAATTCAGTGAGCAAGAAGCGGACCTGATATATCTTGCCGGTACCAAGGAAACGCCGGAGTTTTGTGCTCAACGCTCGTGCCATATTCATCTATTTTGAGTGTAGTAGGCCGAGCGCTGGCAGGGAAAGTTCGAGATCACACAAGTGCTCTTGTGTGTCAAACGTGAAGTGCTGGTGGAAAATGAGAAGCTTGTGTCAGGGAATAACAAAATGAACAGAAAGCAATTTCGGCTGAGACGCGTGGCCCAGTTCCAACAGGTGTGCTCTCAAAACGTTGCGAAGTTTTGGCTCTAACGTTTTGCTGTCGTTATGCAGGGTGCTTAATCTGCAGTCTTGATCGTTGTCCCAGCTGACGAGCTGGGACGGTTGCAAAAATGCCTAGCCACACTGCAGGAGCAAAGGGCTGGAAGGAATTATTACCTGATAAAGTCGGGTAAAAACCGCTCTCTGTATCCATCTGGCCGATAAAAATCTTACATAGCAACGTTAGCTGCTCAACACACCATTTCGGCCAAATTCAGTGAGCAAGAAGCGGACCTGATATATCTTGCCGGTACCAAGGAAACGCCGGAGTTTTGTGCTCAACGCTCGTGCCATATTCATCTATTTTGAGTGTAGTAGGCCGAGCGCTGGCAGGGAAAGTTCGAGATCACACAAGTGCTCTTGTGTGTCAAACGTGAAGTGCTGGTGGAAAATGAGAAGCTTGTGTCAGGGAATAACAAAATGAACAGAAAGCAATTTCGGCTGAGACGCGTGGCCCAGTTCCAACAGGTGTGCTCTCAAAACGTTGCGAAGTTTTGGCTCTAACGTTTTGCTGTCGTTATGCAGGGTGCTTAATCTGCAGTCTTGATCGTTGTCCCAGCTGACGAGCTGGGACGGTTGCAAAAATGCCTAGCCACACTGCAGGAGCAAAGGGCTGGAAGGAATTATTACCTGATAAAGTCGGGTAAAAACCGCTCTCTGTATCCATCTGGCCGATAAAAATCTTACATAGCAACGTTAGCTGCTCAACACACCATTTCGGCCAAATTCAGTGAGCAAGAAGCGGACCTGATATATCTTGCCGGTACCAAGGAAACGCCGGAGTTTTGTGCTCAACGCTCGTGCCATATTCATCTATTTTGAGTGTAGTAGGCCGAGCGCTGGCAGGGAAAGTTCGAGATCACACAAGTGCTCTTGTGTGTCAAACGTGAAGTGCTGGTGGAAAATGAGAAGCTTGTGTCAGGGAATAACAAAATGAACAGAAAGCAATTTCGGCTGAGACGCGTGGCCCAGTTCCAACAGGTGTGCTCTCAAAACGTTGCGAAGTTTTGGCTCTAACGTTTTGCTGTCGTTATGCAGGGTGCTTAATCTGCAGTCTTGATCGTTGTCCCAGCTGACGAGCTGGGACGGTTGCAAAAATGCCTAGCCACACTGCAGGAGCAAAGGGCTGGAAGGAATTATTACCTGATAAAGTCGGGTAAAAACCGCTCTCTGTATCCATCTGGCCGATAAAAATCTTACATAGCAACGTTAGCTGCTCAACACACCATTTCGGCCAAATTCAGTGAGCAAGAAGCGGACCTGATATATCTTGCCGGTACCAAGGAAACGCCGGAGTTTTGTGCTCAACGCTCGTGCCATATTCATCTATTTTGAGTGTAGTAGGCCGAGCGCTGGCAGGGAAAGTTCGAGATCACACAAGTGCTCTTGTGTGTCAAACGTGAAGTGCTGGTGGAAAATGAGAAGCTTGTGTCAGGGAATAACAAAATGAACAGAAAGCAATTTCGGCTGAGACGCGTGGCCCAGTTCCAACAGGTGTGCTCTCAAAACGTTGCGAAGTTTTGGCTCTAACGTTTTGCTGTCGTTATGCAGGGTGCTTAATCTGCAGTCTTGATCGTTGTCCCAGCTGACGAGCTGGGACGGTTGCAAAAATGCCTAGCCACACTGCAGGAGCAAAGGGCTGGAAGGAATTATTACCTGATAAAGTCGGGTAAAAACCGCTCTCTGTATCCATCTGGCCGATAAAAATCTTACATAGCAACGTTAGCTGCTCAACACACCATTTCGGCCAAATTCAGTGAGCAAGAAGCGGACCTGATATATCTTGCCGGTACCAAGGAAACGCCGGAGTTTTGTGCTCAACGCTCGTGCCATATTCATCTATTTTGAGTGTAGTAGGCCGAGCGCTGGCAGGGGAAAGTTCGAGATCACACAAGTGCTCTTGTGTGTCAAACGTGAAGTGCTGGTGGAAAATGAGAAGCTTGTGTCAGGGAATAACAAAAAGAACAGAAAGCAATTTCGGCTGCGACGCGTGGCCCAGTTCAAAAGGTGTGCTCTCAAAAAGTTGCGAAGTTTTGGCTACTAACATTTTTGCTGTCGTTATGCTGGGGTGCTTAAACTGCAGTCTTGATTGTTTTCCCAGCTGACGAGCTGGGACGGTTGCAAAATGCCTAGCCACACTGCAGGAGCAAAGGGCTGTGAGGAATTAATACCTGATAAAGTCGGGTAAAAACCGCTCTCTCTATCCATCAGGCCGATCAAAAATCTTACCTAGCAACGTGAGCTGCTCAACACATCATTATTGGCCAAATTCAGTGAGCAAGGAGCGGACCTGATATATCTTATTTGTACCAACGAAGACGCCAGAGTTTTGTGCTCAACGCTCGTGCCAAATTCAGCGATTTTGAGTGTAGTAGGCCGAGCGCTCAGTAGGGAAAGTTCGAGATCGCAGAAGTGCTCTTGTGTGTCAAAGGTGAAGTGCTGGTGGAAAATTTGAAGCTTGTGTCAGAGGAATAAGAAAAAGAGCAGAAAGTAGTTTCGGCTGCGATTGCGTGGCCCAAAACCTTCAAAGTGCAGTCTCAAAAAGTTAGCGAATTTTTGGCTACAGCATTTTTGCTGTCGGTCATGCTGGGGTACTTAAACTGCAGTTTTGATCGTTTTCCCAGCTGACGACCTGCGACGTTTATAAAAATGCCTAGCCACACTGCAGATGCAGAGGGCTGGAAGGAGCTAATACCTGATAAAGTCGGGTAAAAACCGCTGTCTCTATCCATCAGGCCGGTCAAAAGCTTACCTAGCAACGTGAGATGCTCAACACATCATTATTGGCACATTCAGTGAGCAAGGAGCGAACCTGATATATCTTATTTGTGCCAACGAAGAGCCAGAGTTTTGTGCTCAACGGCCGTGCCAAATTCAGCGATTTTGAGTGTAATAGGCCTAGCGCTCAGTAGGGAAAGTTCGAGATCGCAGAGGTTCCTTTGTGTGCCAAAGGTGAAGTGGTGGTGGAAAATTTGAAGCTTGTGTCAGAGGAATAAGAATAAGAGCAGAAAGTGGTGTCGCCTGCGATTGCGTGGCTAACCTTCAAAGTGCACTCTCAAAAATTTAGCGAATTTTTGGCTACAGCATTTTTGCTGCGGTCATGCTGGGGTACTTAAACTGCAGTTCTGATTGTTGTCCCAGCTGACGAGCTGTGACTGTTACAAAAATGCCTAGCCACACTGCAGATGCAGAGGGCTGGAAGGAACTAATACCTGACAACGTCGGGTAAAAACCGCTGTCCCTATCCATCAGGCCGGTCAAAAGCTTACCTAGCAACGTGAGCTGCTCAACACATCATTATTGGCACATTCAGTGAGCAAGGAGCGAACCTGATATATCTTATTTGTGCCAACGAAGAGCCAGAGTTTTGTGCTCAACGGCCGTGCCAAACTCAGCGATTTTGGGTGTAATAGGCCTAGCGCTCAGTAGGGAAAGTTCGAGATCGCAGAATTCCTTTGTGTGCCAAAGGTGAAGTGCTGGTGGAAAATTTGAAGCTTGTGTCAGAGGAATGAGAACAAGAGCAGAAAGTAGTTTCGTCTGCGATTGCGTGGCCAACCTTCAAAGTGCACTCTCAAAAATTTAGCGAATTTTTGGCTACAGCATTTTTGCTGCGGTCATGCTGGGGTACTTAAACTGCAGTTTTCATTGTTGTCCCAGCTGACGAGCTGTGACTGTTACAAAAATGCCTAGCCACACTGCAGATGCAGAGGGCTGGAAGGAGTCAATACCTGATAAAGTCGGGTAAAAACCGCTGTCTCTATCCATCAGGCCGGTCAAAAGCTTACCTAGCAACGTGAGATGCTCAACACATCATTATTGGCACATTCAGTGAGCAAGGAGCGAACCTGATATATCTTATTTGTGCCAACGAAGAGCCAGAGTTTTGTGCTCAACGGCCGTGCCAAACTCAGCGATTTTGGGTGTAATAGGCCTAGCTCAGTAGGGAAAGTTCGAGATCGCAGAGGTTCCTTTGTGTGTAAAAGGTAAAGTGCTGGTGGAAAATTTGAAGCTTGTGTCAGAGGAATGAGAAAAAGAGCAGAAACTAGTTTCGACTGCGATTGCGTGGAAAACCTTCAAAGTGCAGTCTCAAAAAGGTAGCGAATTTTTTGCTACAGCATTTTTGCTGTGGTCATGCTGGGGTACTTAAACTGCAGTTTTGATCGTTGTCCCAGCTGACGAGCTGCGACGGTTATAAAAATGCCTAGCCACGCTGCATATGCAGAGGGCTGGAAGGAGCTAATACCTGATAAAGTCGGGTAAAAACCGTTGTCTCTATCCCTCAGGCCGGTCAAAAGCTTACCTAGCAACGTGAGTTGCTCAACACATCATTATTGGCACATTCAGTGAGCAAGGAGCGAACCTGATATATCTTATTTGTGCCAACGAAGAGCCAGAGTTTTGTGCTCAACGGCCGTGCCAAACTCAGCGATTTTGGGTGTAATAGGCCTAGCTCAGTAGGGAAAGTTCGAGATCGCAGAGGTTCCTTTGTGTGCCAAAGGTGAAGTGGTGGTGGAAAATTTGAAGCTTGTGTCAGAGGAATAAGAATAAGAGCAGAAAGTGGTGTCGCCTGCGATTGCGTGGCTAACCTTCAAAGTGCACTCTCAAAAATTTAGCGAATTTTTGGCTACAGCATTTTTGCTGTGGTCATGCTGGGGTAATTAAACTGCAGTTTTGATTGTTGTCCCAGCTGACGAGCTGCGACGGTTACAAACATGCCTAGCCACACTGCATATGCAGAGGGCTGGAAGGAGCTAATACCTGATAAAGTCGGGTAAAAACCGCTGTCTCTATCCATCAGGCCGGTCAAAAGCTTACCTAGCAACGTGAGATGCTCAACACATCATTATTGGCACATTCAGTGAGCAAGGAGCGAACCTGATATATCTTATTTGTGCCAACGAAGAGCCAGAGTTTTGTGCTCAACGGCCGTGCCAAACTCAGCGATTTTGGGTGTAATAGGCCTAGCTCAGTAGGGAAAGTTCGAGATCGCAGAAGTTCCTTTGTGTGCCAAAGGTAAAGTGCTGGTGGAAAATTTGAAGCTTGTGTCAGAGGAATGAGAACAAGAGCAGAAAGTAGTTTCGTCTGCGATTGCGTGGCCAACCTTCAAAGTGCACTCTCAAAAATTTAGCTACTTTTTGGCTACAGCATTTTTGCTGTGGTCATGCTGGGGTAATTAAACTGCAGTTTTGATTGTTGTCCCAGCTGACGAGCTGCGACGGTTACAAACATGCCTAGCCACACTGCATATGCAGAGGGCTGGAAGGAGCTAATACCTGATAAAGTCGGGTAAAAACCGCTGTCTCTATCCATCAGGCCGGTCAAAAGCTTACCTAGCAACGTGAGATGCTCAACTCATCATTATTGGCACATTCAGTGAGCAAGGAGCGGACGTGATATATCTTATTTGTGCCGACGTAGAGCCAGAGCTTTGTGCTCAACGGCCGTGCCAAATTCAGCGATTTTGAGTGTAATAGGCCGAGCGCTCAGTAGGGAAAGTTCGAGATCGCAGAATTCCTTTGTGTGCCAAAGGTGAAGTGCTGGTGGAAAATTTGAAGCTTGTGTCAGAGGAATGAGAACAAGAGCAGAAACTAGTTTCGACTGCGATTGCGTGGAAAACCTTCAAAGTGCAGTCTCAAAAAGGTAGCGAATTTTTTGCTACAGCATTTTTGCTGCGGTCATGCTGGGGTACTTAAACTGCAGTTTTCATTGTTGTCCCAGCTGACGAGCTGTGACTGTTACAAAAATGCCTAGCCACACTGCAGATGCAGAGGGCAGGAAGGAGTCAATACCTGATAAAGTCGGGTAAAAACCGCTGTCTCTATCCATCAGGCCGGTCAAAAGCTTACCTAGCAACGTGAGATGTTCAACTCATCATTATTGGCACATTCAGTGAGCAAGGAGCGGACGTGATATATCTTATTTGTGCCGACGTAGAGCCAGAGTTTTGTGATCAACGGCCGTGCCAACCTCAGCGATTTTGGGTGTAATTGGCCTAGCTCAGTAGGGAAAGTTCGAGATCGCAGAAGTTCCTTTGTGTGTAAAATGTAAAGTGCTGGTGGAAAATTTGAAGCATACGTCAGAGGAATGAGAAAAAGAGCAGAAACTAGTTTCGACTGCGATTGCGTGGAAAACCTTCAAAGTGCAGTCTCAAAAAGTTAGCGAATTTTTTGCTACAGCATTTTTGCTGTGGTCATGCTGGGGTACTTAAACTGCAGTTTTCATTGTTGTCCCAGCTGACGAGTTGTGACTGTTACAAAAATGCCTAGCCACACTGCATATGCAGAGGGCTGGAAGGAGCTAATACCTGATAAATTCCGGTAAAAACCGCTTTGTCTATCCCTCAGGCCGATGAAAAGCTTACCTAGCAACGTGAGCTGCTCATACACATCATTACTGGCACATTCAGTGAGCAAGGAGCGGACCTGATATATCTTATTTGTGCCAACGAAGAGCCAGAGTTTTGTGCTCTACGGCCGTGCCAAACTCAGCGATTTTGGGTGTAATAGGCCGAGCGCTGGCAGGGAAAGTTCGAGATCGCAGAAGTGCTCTGTGTGTGTAAAGGTGAAGTGCTGGTGGAAAATTTGAAGCTTGTGTCAGAGGAATAAGAAAAGGAATGAACAGAAAGTAGTTTCGGCTGCGATTGCGTGGCCCAGTTCAAAGGTGTGCTCTCAAAAACGTAGCGAATTTTTGGCTCCAACATTTTTGCTGTCGTCATGCTGGGGTGCTTAAACTGCAGTTTTGATTGTTGTCCCAGCTGACGAGCTGGGACGGTTCAAAAATGCCTAGCCACACTGCAGGTGCAAAGGGCTGGAAGGAATTAATACCTGATAAAGTCGGGTAAAAACCGCTGTCTCTATCCCTCAGGCCGATCAAAAGCTTACCTAGCAACGTGAGCTGCTCAACACATCATTATTGGCAAATTCAGTGAGCAAGGAGCGGACCTGATATATCTTGTCGGTACCAACTAAAAGCCAGAGATTTGTGCTCAACGCTTCGTGCAATGTTCAGCGATTTTGAGTGTAGTAGGCCAAGCGCTGGCAGGGAAAGTTCAAGATCACGCAAGCGCTCTGTGTGTCAAAGGTGAAGTGCTGTTGGAAGAGGAGAAACTTGTGTCAGGGAATAAGAAAAGGAATGGACAGAAAGTAATTTCGGCTGCGATGCGTTGCCCAGTTCAAAAGGTGTGCTCTCAAGAACGTAGCGAGGTTTTGGCTCCAACAGTTCTGCTGTCGTAATGCCGTGTGCTCAAACTGCAGTCTTGATTGTTGTCCCAGCTGACGAGCTGGGGCGGTTCCAAAAATGACTAGCCACACTGCAGGTGCAAAGGGCTGGAAGGAATTTATACCTGATAAAGTCGGACTCTTATAATTTATTATAAATACAATAATACTACATACTGTTACGAAAAACTGGGTTATAAAGGACCACATAATACGAGAACTACAATAACCAGGTCAAAACTACAGCTTTCAAGTTTTTACTCTTTTCTCCTAACTCTCTACTCAGTTTTGGCAAAAATTCTTCTGCTTGTCTTAATTGCTGCAAAACTTGCTAATTTCTGCTCAGTATTCCAGAATATCTTCCTAATGTGTATATACCTACTGTAGACCTGCAGCATCCATAGTATGGGTTTTATCTAGCATTTGACATTTTGCCTTAATTTTGAAAATTATTGTCTCAATTATGTCTCATCTAGCTAATTAGCACTACCCATACAACAACCCTCCCTGCACGAAGATAGCATACGGTTTACAAAAATACAGTTAGATGTCACAATAACAATCAGTTTAAGTTTCAATTCCTTTTATGGAAAATTCATTGTCAAAGATCCCATGCGGGCCCTTCAGCCTTCGTTGGACAATCCGGGGGTCAAGGGCTTTCTTCGCGTTCGCTCTGAGTTGTTTGATGGATTCCAATAAGTAGTCTTTCGGATTTTTGAAATGCCCTTTCGTCTTGTAGCGCTCCCGTGACCTCCAGATTGCCCCATGGGTTTCCTGGATCACGAAATTGACCGCTGGTTCCAATTTTCGCAAGCCGGGGAGAGCGGCTCCCAGAATTTTGGGCAGGGTTTGGAAAGCGAGCCCAAAAATCGGTTGGGCTTTGATTTGCTCATCCAGCGGCAGATTTCGGATGATTTCGTCAATGATCCAGGTCCCCATGTTCCAGGCGTCCAGGCTCGCACGGCATTCTGAAAAACAGTGGATATAAGTGTCATCATAATACTCATTATATAAATCTTTGCACACTAAACAGTATTCGTCTTCAGTCTCATCAATATTAACAATTCGAGTGTTTGTAAACAAGACCGGTGAATAAGCCTCAAATGAACTTTTCGCGATCTCCCTGTCACAAATTTTGTTTTTAAATTTTGCCATATTCTTGGCCACAAAATTTCACTTTCGAATAATTCCTCCCATTTCTGTTCCACCGGTCTTAAATACTGGGAATACTTTAAACTGATTAATTCTGCATAAATGTGTCTCAATTTTAATGCCTCCAAATTTGCAAATTTTCCATTAAAATACACCCCCCTGTGGGGTGAAAAACATGGGCAGTTTTATCTCTGCTTTCCTAACTTCATTAAAGAATTTCGGATATTTGGGGTTGTTTCTACCTAGCACCTGATTCCTGAAAAAATCGAAAATCCTATGCCACCGCTGTGTTTCTCCTAGTCTCCTTTTACAAAAGATTAAGTCTTTGCGACGCAATTCTTGTTTCAAGTTCCGGAAAACCTATCCCTCCAAAAGTTTTAGGTAAAACAGCCATTTTCCGGGCAATCAAGTTTCTAGTTGCCGGATTCCAAATGTAGGCTTCTGCGCACTTCATTACCCTTTCCAGAGTGTCTGGTGAAGGGCTGCAAAACCAAGTTTGATACCAAAGTTTCGACAAATTATAGGTCATTAAAGCCGTCACTCTTGCATAATAGGAGGTATCTTTTGGAGGAAAGGCATTTCTTATGTCTTCCGCAATTTGCAAAACTTGAATTTCTAAATTTTGCTCGTCAATGCCTGACTTGTCAATTTGAATTCCAAAAACCTTGCAACTTTGTTTCATAAAATCGCGCCACTCTAGTGGTGGATCTAATCCAATCGGAATTACAACCGTTTTTTGAGTTTTTATAATAGCCCCGGAAGCTTTTTCATAATTCTTGTAGATTTTGATAATTTCGTCTGCTGACTGAAAATCTTTAACTGTAAAGTTTGCATCATCTGCATATGCGACCACTTTTTGCGTCTCTGCAGCTACCGTAATCCCCTTTACTCTAGTCTCTCTCCGAATAAAATTGAGTAGAATTTCATTGCACAAAACGTATAAAAGAGGGGAAAGAGAACATCCCTGTCTAATTCCCCGTTTTAGGTTAAAGGGGGCAGAAAGGAAGCCATTGACGAGCACCGAACTCTTAACTTTCCCTGGTTTATACAAAATTTTGACCCAATGTACAAAATTTGGCCCAAAACCGAAATGCTCCAGGGCCATTTTCATAAAATCCCATTCGATCATGTCAAAAGCGGACATCTGGTCCACTGATAGAAAAACTCCACTTTTTCCAGTGAAATCCAGAAACCTTAAGCTTAATATTAAAGTTAATACAGAGTCCCGAATGTCCCTACCCGGGACTCCGCAAGACTGATCCAAATGTACCAAACTTTTCATCACATTTTTAATTCGGTTTGCCAAAATTTTAGTCAAAATTTTATAATCCAAGTTTAACATACTCAGTGGCCTCCAATTGGATCGCTCCTTTCTGTCCCCTTTCCCCTTATATAGCAAGCTGAAAATCCCAAAGTACATTTCTGACGTCAGTTCTTTAAGTTCAAAACATGCCTTATAAACTTTAAAAAGTATTGGCACAATCTGTACCTTTGAAAATTTGTAAAATTCAATAGGAATTCCGTCTGATCCGGGGGTTTTCCCCCTTAATTTGCTCGATTGCTTCAGAAATCTCATCTTCGGAAATTTCGCTTTCTAAGTCGAGTTTTTGAGCGTCGTGTAATTTAACTTCCGTGCGGTGCAAAAAAGTTTGGACCCATCCTTGGTCAATTTGTTTGCTAGAAAAAAGCTGCTTATACTGTGCTCGTACCTCCGAAACAATTCCTGCGGTTGAAGTTTCCAACTCTCCGTTCTGTTTTAAAATCGAATAAAAATATCGGTTCTCGGCCTGTTGCTTTTCAATTTTCTTGGCCGTCGTTAGGGAGAAGTTGTCAGATAGGATTTCAGATCTGTGCGTTCGCCTCAAAATTGACTCGATTTCCTCCTTTTCGAAAGTTTTCAATTCGTTTCTGCATTTCTTGATTTCTTCGCGATTCCCACTCAGGATTGCGTTGGCCAGCTGATTTTCACATTGCCTTTTGCGTCTTTGCTTCAACTTTGCGGTAGCTTTCCCATTTCTTTGAAATAATTGCTTCAAGTCCTCTTTGAGAAACTGCCAAGTTTGTAGCACATCATGCGATGTTTGCCTGATTTGAAAACGCGCAGAGTAGTAATTAAGTAATGAACTTAGTTCGTTGATCGTATCTTCGTTCTGCAAAAGTTTTGTGTTTAATTTCCAATATGACTTTCCGCGATTTTGAATCAAAAGTGAAGTTTCTATGTTTGCTACCACCGCTTGGTGGTCTGAAAATGCTACTGGAATTTGCAGAACTTTCCTTGTCGCATTTTTCGCACAAATTGAAAAGTATAGTCTATCTAGTCTTGTTTTGGTCCCCCACGCCAATGAATAAAAGGTATAACTTTTCCGCTCGGTTCTTGAGAGCGATATACATCAGATAAAACATGTTTTTCACAAAACTTTCGAAATTCTGTTGAGCCCCGCTGGGCTGCAAACAGAGTTGACCTCTCATTATGAATGGAATGCCTGTCTAATTCTAAGGACTCCACGAAATTGAAATCTCCTGCGGAAAGGACAATTTCGTCCTTAATTTTCCTGTTAATTGATTGCTGTAAATTTACAAAAAAGTCTGGTCTAAGTTCAGGTGTTGCTGGCGCGTAAATATTAATCAATTTCACTGGTTTTCCCCCAACAACAAAACTAACTCCCAACATTCGTCCCTTAATTTCTGCGAACACAGTAAAATCTGAGCCGACTAAATTTCTATTGCACAGTATGGAAACTCCTTCTCCTTTTTCCCTCGTCGAGTAAGAGTGAAAAACTTTAAATTTTTCCTCGAAAATTTTGTTAAACTCTTGTGACCAATTTTCTTTCTTCAAATTAGTTTCTTGTAAGTAAATGATTTGAAAATTCAAAGCGAATAAAAGGATTTGTTCAATTTTAAATCTGGACGAGATTCCGGCAACATTGAGTGTTGCTAAGGAGAAGAAATTTTCATTTTCCATTTCGAAACAAATTTAGGAAAGAAACAAAACGTCCTTTAGTCTGATCTTGGTTTCTTGTTGGAGTCATCCGGTCGCTCATGGGTTCGCTTCCGCGCCTCTCTGATTTCGTCGACCTCGGCCTTGTACCGTTCATCCTTCAGCATGTATTGTCGCAACTGGGTGAGCATGTCTCCCAAGACGTTTCGGGCCTTCCATTTAGTGTAATCCGCCGCTCTTAGATCTTCCAAATACAGGCCGCATCCCCACGCATCTCGAGGATTGCCGTTGCACTCCACGAGTCTGGTTCCCTCTGTCGCAAAAAGGGCTTTCCGGGCCTCAGGATTCTGCGCAAATTTGTGCGTAAGTCCGGCCCGCATCGTCTCGTAACGCACCGCAGACGTCCATT
>JASAND010007284.1:0-10872 GCA_030248195.1 Trissonchulus latispiculum | reverse complement strand
ACTATTCTTTGAAATTGATCCTTCTGCGCATTTGCATCTTTCTAAAGTTCTTTATTTCTAATTATAATTCGTTTAATTCTCGACTAATTCTAATAAAAATGTGCACTTTACAGAATTTCAACTGGTTTAATAAAAGTACAATATTTAAATACTGCCACTGTAACCTTTTAGGGAATTTTAAAAGTTTTTGTTTTTATAACGCTCCAGTCATACAAATTGTCAATACAAGTCAGTATCTATTTGCTTTCATTTGTAGAACGACAAAAATTGTGTCCTTAAAACTGCGTTTAAAAACCATTAATAACTCGAAAATAATTTTTTAGGAAAAACACACTTTTCCTAGAAAAATCACTGAAAAGCAGAGATTCTGTTTGGAAAAAACAAGCTTAAGACAAATATTTACGTAATTTTGCATTTTGGGACAAAAAAATTTCGCGGCTCCGGCGGGCCGAAAATTTTAACGGGCCGGGCCGGGCCGGGCCGAAGCTGTTGACGGGCCGGGCCGGGCGGGCCGAAAAAAATTTCTCACGGGCCGGGCCGGGCCGCAAAAATTCGGCCGGTGAAGGCCTCTAGTATGGAGTAATAACCTATAGAGTAAACGTGTAAACAAGTGAAAACTACAGGTTTCACTTGTATTGAATACTAGCCTAATTTCAAACTATTTTACATAGTGTTTTTGACTTCACCAACAAGAGCATTTTTCACCCGGATTTTTAAGGTGCTGGTTCGGGTATTTGCAGCAAATTTTGAAAGACTGTAATTTACCCAATTCTTGGAATTCAAAGATAATTTTAATCATTTTAAGATAAATCATTCAAAGATAATCATCATTTAATCAGCCTAGAATGGGCATGTTACAGCTACGTAGGGTATACCTGTCTCATTTCAACTCTTCGACTTGAACATGCGATAACAAGAGAACAATTTTTGAACATGGATTTCTCGAAATGTGGAAAAGCTAAAGAAAATCGACCAGGCTACAAAGGAAACGTCTTCCCGAGGGCTATTTTTTCTGAAATCTTGGAGTGATAAGGTAAGCTCAAGATTTTTAGAAAAATGTACATTTTGTCTGAGTTTCTTCCAAATTTTCAAGTTTGGATGTTCATTTCTCTCGAACGGAAAGACAAAACGCGAAACCATGAAAAATAGCACTTGGCCATTGTTCCAAAAAGCCGATTTCTAATTGGTTGCATGAGTTGAGATAAATCCGTGTTCAAAACAATCTGATTGCGAATTTCAAAATTACACATTTTCGTTGCTGTGCTTAGGCACAGATGCCGCAGAACTCTCCTCTGGGCATAACATGTGCTCTAGGACTACAAATATTGGCAATACTTGACCGATGGTCCAGAGCTGTCGAAACTGTCGAAATCTTGCAACATATGATTTTTCTAAAAATGACCAGTTTTGGATCTCGAAAATCAATTTTCGCTGTCATCTCTTAAACCGTAAGGAATCGAAGAATACTCTCAAGAGCAATGTTGCAGGTCTTGGTGAGAGAATTCGAGTGATTATAAGTTCGTCCGTGCAGGGCACCCACAGTGCAAGTTATGGTGGATTAAAGCAAATTTCTCCAAAACTCAAGTTTTCACGCCGTGACTTTTCAAAAATCCTTTCTAGGCTAAATAATATAATTGTAGCAAATTTGAATGAATTTCAACGACAACTGCATTATTAAAGCCCAAAAATACACGAACTCAAACCAGTACCTTAAGAAAACTAAATTCTTCCGAAGCAGGACTATTCAGATGCTAAAAATCCGACGCCTCTCTACCTAGGCAAAGGATAAATCAGTACTGAACCATTAAAGGGGGGTATAGACGTGGGTTTGCACAAATTTTTGGGAGCGCTTTTTTGCATACAAGTAGGAAGCATAGTAAAAATGTAGTGATCGACCGGAACCACTTTTCACCGGAACCAAGCCAAAATTGATACTATATATAAAATCTAAAAAATCCGCCAGAATTAAATATTTCAATTTTATTTGTTCTTTGTTCTGTTTATATATTTATTAGATAGATGTGTTAAGTTCTAGGCCTCATACTACCCAAAATAAAAAAATAGGAAAAAATGTAGGAATATATTGTAAAAAAGTAGGAATTTTCCGAAAAACGTAGGAAATTTTGCAGACAAATGAGTCTGCTACTATTACTACCTCCTCCACCTCTTTCCATCTTCTACCCCCGCTCGGGGGGGGGGGGGGGGGGAACCCAAATTCCACAATTACATTACTCTACCACCTATTCTATTCTTAATCACCCTAACCCCACATAACAACAAATACTTTTCACAACTAACTAATTTCTAACAACTTTTAAACTCCCTCAATAAAATCTTTTTTTACCCCCCAACTTACCAAATTCACCCCCCAAAAAATTTTTTTTAACCCAATCAAATATTCAACATAAAATTCTCATTTTCTATCTTAAATTTTCTCCTCCCTACACTATTTTCAACAAAATTTTTTATCTATCCCACCCACAACAAAACTCCCCTACCCTGCTCTCTCACACAAACCCCCCTACAAAAAACAAATTTCTTCCTTTTAACACCAAACAAATCCCACAACCATAACTACACTAAAAAAACATATTTTTTATCACAACACACCCCTAACAACCCAAACACACTATGTCTACTTCCCCCCTAAACCTCACTCGCCAACCAACTCGGGGGGGGGTCCGCACCAGTCACATTAACTACACTTACCCTACTAGCAATTAATCCCCCCCGAGACTCGGGGGGTCCGCTAGCGGAACTTTAACCAAATTAAACTCACAACCCCCCCTGTGGCTCGAAAACAAAAATACAATAATCAAACAAACAACTACTCCCACCACCAACTCCACTCTTACTACTTTAAATACCCATCATTCTTACAAACTTCCAAAACAAATGTCGACAAAATATAACTAACAATACTTTTCCTTTAATCCACCAATATATTATTTTCTCATCTCCAAAAAAAAAAACATTCAACAAAAAATATTTTTCCCCTTTTTTCATCTTCTTTAAAACCCCAAAAACAAACACACAACAAACCCAAAAAAACAATAAAAAAAAAAATTAAAAAAAAATTTCAAAAAACCACAACAACACATTAAACTCCTTTATCAAAACAACTAAAACAAAAAAAAAAACAACAAACTAACAAATTACAAAAACCAATTTAATCCCACAAAAAAAAAAATCTAACAAATAAAAACAAACAAACCCCCGCGGCCGCGGCCCCCAAACAAATCAAAAATAAAAAAAACCAAAACAAAAATCCATTTTTTATTATAAAAAAAAAAAAAACCAACAAAAAAAATTCTTAAAAAAACCCAAATATAATCTAAACACCAACCAAAACTCCAAAAAATAAATTACTAAAAAAAAAATAAAAAACAACAACCAAAAAAAACAAAAAAACAAAACCATACCCAAACAAAAAAAACCCACCAAAAACACCAAAAAAAATATAAAAAAAATTATACCTATAAACAAAAAAAAAACACACAATATAAGGGCATTTTCCCAACAAAAAAAATTTTCTAACTTTTTCCAAAATCAATTTTTTTCCTAAAAAATTATTCAATTTTAAACCACCTTTCTCACAAACAACTACAATAAAAAACAAAAATTAAAATCAAAACCAAATATTTACTTAAAACCAAATTAACTAAAAAAAAACAAAATAAAAAAAAATTTAAAAAAATCTTTGTAGAAATCCAAAACTTTGATTGTTTGAAGCGTTTTCAGAAAATGTAAGGTTTTTATAAAAACATTGCGAACACATTAAAACCAAATCCAAAGAATACTTTCACTGTTCACACAATACCGTATATTATCCTAATTCAAAGTTTTATATACTTATGTTGTAAACGCTAAACTAACTTAGATGAATTGAGGAATTGACATTAATGATGAGACTGGCGACAAATACGTATCACTCAAGAAAATAAAATGCTGATGTGAAACTGCGGAAAACCAGGGTTACTGTGAACGAAACATATTTCGGAAACACAAAACCTTTTAAGCTAAAATATGAATTACTGTTTTACAGTTAAATCATTCAAAAAACTGATGGCGGGCCGGACTGCCGGTGTCGTATAATATTTTCACCCCCATCATATTTCCACCCCCTTTAAGGTATCATATTTTCACCCCCTATAATAGTTTCACTCTAAGCTTCCTTGCAGCTTTTATAACTGTCGCCACTGCTTCTGATGACTCTGCTCGTGTATTGTATGTATAGGGGTCCTCAGACGGATGCGTTTTTTCCAAAATTTTAAATTAACAGTTGATTTTTTAATTTTTTAATTTTAAATTTTGTTAACAACACCTGCATGCGTCTGACGACACCTGCCATTCAAGAGCAAAGTCATCAAGTGGCAGTAGAAGTTGTAAAATCGAGCAAGCAACTTAATGGGGTGAAACTATTACAGGAGGTGAAAATATGATACTTTGGAAGGAAAATGAAAATATAATGGGGGTAAAAATATTATACGACAGGCACGACTGGTACAAAATAACCCCCACTGAGTGTTGAAATGACTGAAAATTTGAAAACATTAAAAAAATTTCTTATGATCACTGTTGCCCTTTATATATATTTAGTACCAAAAGGGGCACCCCCGTTGGGGCATGGGGGGTGGGGATTTGGGGGGCTATTTTGGGCGGGGTGGGTGTTCAGGGGGAGAGCCTCCCACAGTAGAATAAGCCCAGTACTCAGTTTGAGTTATCAGCGTATCGAGTAGAGGCCTGCATTACGGCCCGCGGCCCGGCCCGGCCCGTGAACTTTGAGTCGTCGGCCCGCCCGGCGGGGCCCCGGCCCGTGAACTTTGGTCGTCGGCCCGCCCGGCCCGCCGGCCTGGGCCGGATAAGCCGACGACCAAAGTTCACGGGCCGGAGCCGGACCGCAGGCCCGTTAATCGTATATTACGACACCGCTCTACCTGAAAATATTTTGGGAGTGGTCGCCTCCCGGCATTTGTCCTCCCTTTTTGGGTTAAGCTCCAGTGCAAAAACTACAGGATTGTAACTGATTTAGGAATGTCGAAAAGTCGAACAAAAGTACAGGTTTCTTTAGTAGTTCAAAGGAAACTCCACTGTAATTTGTACTATTCGAGAGAGGTCAGGTAAAAATACAAGAGAGTAACTCTTGTGGAAAAGACAGGAAGCTCCGCTAGTGACCCGAACAAGGAGCACTTTTGTGAAAACTACAAGAATTCTGTAATTTCTACAGGAGTCTTTCTAAGAGTGCAGGATTGATCACCGGATATGGAGGTCACGGTGAACACCATTAAGATAATAAATGCGTTCGCTAGCCCTCTACGGTTGATTTTACAAGAAAATAGTTAAAATGGGACAAACGAAAATGTGCCCGCTTATGTTTTTTGAGGTGCTTGTCCTTGCCCCATCCTTGCTAAATGGACTATTTTTAAGACCCCAAACTTTCAGAAAACTGAAAATTTTTGATTTGAAATTAAACCTATTTTTATGTCCCGTCCCGGCCGAGTGCACCATGAGATTCCCATGTCAGCTCGGATATTGTGGAGTTTCCGATGTAGCTCTAATTTTTCTGGAGTTATTCTAGTGGGGGCCCCAGAGTTATCCATGGACACATTTTTCCTGACCAAGAGAAACGTGGCAGCTCATATTAGCCAGTTATAGCTTGTCCTTTACCGATTTAGATGCTGGCTCATATTAGACGTTTTAAATCTTGTCCTTGACATATTTAAATGTTGACCATCATAGCTCATATTGCATTTTAATTTACATGTGACTGCAAGGACATTTTTTCCTACTTGTATATATATATATATATATATATATATATATATATATATATATATATTATATATATATACACATTTTTCGACAGCGCAATTGAAAATTACAAGCAATTGCCTAACAATGGAGGAGCTTCGCCAACACAAAAACTTTTCCATTTTAGAAGTCTAACGGAGAACTAGTTTTTGCCAGCGTGGAAGAATTTGATTGGTTAAAATTGAGACCAATTTTTAGAGAGAGAAAATGATAGAGATTTCTAACGCAAACAGGCATACACACAGCGCCAGCTAGTAGCTAGGCTGACTGACACATATATACATATTTTCTACATAGGCACACAACAAAACATCTAAGGCAATTTCTCACGGATTTCAAAATACACTCTCAACATAAATTTCACACATTATAAATATTTTCTAAACTAGCTTTTCTAACATTTATTCAATCCAAAATAAATTGAAACACACATACATAATATTTCTAGAGGACCGACGTCACGCCGCCTCATTACACCTTCGTCGCATGTAAAATACATATGAGTCCTCGTAGGCAGGTCGTACATAAGCAAAAACTAGCCTTTAAAATACATATGAGTTCCGTAGGGAGGTTGTAAATTAAGGAAAACAAGTTGCAACCGCTTAACATATGAGCCTGTCCTACAACGAGGCTCATATTGGCGTCACAGTGCATTCCACATTAAAGCCTCATTAAAGAACCTCAGCTTCATCCACATTACGGAAAAATGAATAGACGTTGCTGGCTTATTTTTAGGCCAAAATTTATGGGGGGGGCTCAAAGTTGCCCGCCCCCCCCCATCGAGGGGGGGGGGGGCGCAAAGTTGCCCCCCATCGAGGGGGGGCTCACCAAAACTGGGGGGGCATATTTATGAAAAAAAATTTTGCAAATTTTTACGTTTTTTGTGTAAAAATAGCCAAAAATCGCTAAAAAATGACTAATTTTAGGTGTTTTTTACGCTAAAATAGCGAAAACTTTGTTAAAATTCCGGCGCAGCCGGAAAATTGTTTGAAAATTTAGGGTAAAAATGGTGGAATCTGGCAATTTTTTGGCTTATGGGGGGGAACCTCGAATGGGGGGGGAGGTTGCCGAGTGGGGGGCCCCCCACCCCCCCCCCCAGTAAAAATAAACCGGCGTTGTGGCCCAGAAGAAATGGACTGAAGTGAACTACGACTGCTTAAGCTGAACTGTACGTTCAACCTGATGTTTCCTGAAACACTATGGCATACCTCTACACTATCATAGCCAGAAAAAATTTTCGGGGGGGGAATGCCAAAATTTGGTGGGGGGTCTGGGGGCGGAGCCCCCCAGAATTTGAAAAATTTTTCAAATTTGTAACGTCTGAGGAATTTTTTCAAAGCATTCTTTGAATTAAAGAAGCGAAATGAGGCTCAATACGTTTTCATGCACGCAAATGATGCATAAACTGGGCGAACCACACCCAATAGGGTATTTAGAACTCATTTTTGGCATTCCAAACCCATATTATAATGATAAATGTAAGTAAACACGCAACGAAGGTGAGAAATTTTTTTTAAAAATGGGCATTTTACACATGGCAGGAAAAAATTCCTGGGGGCAACACAATTTCGGGGGGGGGAATTCCCCCCATTCCCCCCACCTGGCTACGCGCCTGCACCTCTAATGCATTCTCGAAACACTTTCACATTATACACACGCAGAATGCGTTTCCACTTGGCTGTGAGTCAGAGCGCCTCATGGTGTACCGTATTGAGCATATGCACACTATAATGACTGATCAACAAGCTATGTGAAGGACAATTTGTAATGAAAACCTTTATGCAGTATGTATTTATATAAAAGTAAAATATATATATCTGCAAATTATTCGTATTATGACATATATACGCCAATATGAGCCTCGTTGTAGGACAGGCTCATATGTTAAGCGGTTGCAACTTGTTTTCCTTAATTTACAACCTCCCTACGGAACTCATATGTATTTTAAAGGCTAGTTTTTGCTTATGTACAACCTGCCTACGAGGACTCATATGTATTTTACATGCGACGAAGGAGCATTTTTTGTTCTTGTACATATTAAAACGCTAACACAACAGCACGGGGTCTGGGGGGCGCAGCCCCCCAGAAGCTGAACGAATTTCTCAAATTTTGATATTTTTGCACATGTTTTGAGTCATAGTTTGATATTCTGCAGTTGCATTTTTCTATAAATATATACATTCTATCTTTTTTATAAATACAACTTTTGCAACATTTCGAGTGAAGTGAAGTGAAGTAAAGTTAATCAAATTACAATTTAGTAGTGACACAGGAACTACAGCAGGGGGTCTGGGGGGCGGCAGCCCCCCAGAAAAAAACCTGAAAATTTTTTGAAAATTAGCAATAAAACCATTATAGAAATGTTCATTTCTTTTACCTCTGTGGTCCAATTTTTCAGTGGGCAAGCTGCTGGGCAAATTTAAATTTGAGTGGGCAAACTTTAGGCCGAGAGGGCAAATGCCCCCAATTTTGCCCAAAAAAACCGTGTCTCCGAAAAAGTTAATTTTAATGCAAAATAAGCAGATTTAATATTGAAAAGGGAAAAATTGAGTAAAAATCTCTAGCGACGCCGGAAAATTTTTGAAAATTTGGCCTCCTGACCGACTTTTTCAGGGCAGTCTAATTTCACTTCTGCAGGTCTCTTGATTTCTGTGCTCATTTCAATAAGCTACCAGCTAAATACAAGATTTTTTAAATTTTCAAGTTTACGCACTCCTCGACTACTATAGAGTGTATTCTGAAATTTTTGTTAAGTGACAGTTGACATGAAAGTTAATTAATTAGTAACTCTTCGTGATGATCAAAAAGCAGGAGTTTTAGAAGCTAAAATGGAAAGTTTTTGCGTTGGCGAAGCCCTCCATTGTTAGGCAATTGCTTGTAATTTTCAATTGCGCTGTCGAAAAATGTGTATATATATATATACATATATATATATATATATATATATATATATATATATATATATATATACAAGTAGGAAAAATGCTCCTTGCAGTCACATGTAAATTAAAATGCAATATGAGCTATGATGGTCAACATTTAAATATGTCAAGGACAAGATTTAAAACGTCTAATATGAGCCAGCATCTAAATCGGTAAAGGACAAGCTATAACTGGCTAATATGAGCTGCCACGTTTCTCTTGGTCAGGAAAAATGTGTCCATGGATAACTCTGGGGCCCCCACTAGAATAACTCCAGAAAAATTAGAGCTACATCGGAAACTCCACAATATCCGAGCTGACATGGGAATCTCATGGTGCACTCGGCCGGGACGGGACATAAAAATAGGTTTAATTTCAAATCAAAAATTTTCAGTTTTCTGAAAGTTTGGGGTCTTAAAAATAGTCCATTTAGCAAGGATGGGGCAAGGACAAGCACCTCAAAAAACATAAGCGGGCACATTTTCGTTTGTCCCATTTTAACTATTTTCTTGTAAAATCAACCGTAGAGGGCTAGCGAACGCATTTATTATCTTAATGGTGTTCACCGTGACCTCCATATCCGGTGATCAATCCTGCACTCTTAGAAAGACTCCTGTAGAAATTACAGGAATTCTTGTAGTTTTCTACAAAAGTGCTCCTGTTCGGTCAGTCACTAGCGGAGCTTCCTGTCTTTTCCACAAGAGTTACTCTTGTATTTTTACCGACCTCTCTCGAATAGTACAAATTACAGGAGTTTCCTTTGGAACTACTAAAGAAACCTGTACTTTTGTTCGACTTTTTCGACATTCCTAAATCAGTTGCCAATCCTGTAGTTTTTGCACTGGAGCTTAACTCAAAAAGGGAGGACAAATGCGGGAGGCGACCACTCCCAAAATATTTTCGGCAGGGAGCGGTGTCGTATATTATACGACACCGGCCCGCGGTCAGGCCCGGCCCGTGAACTTTGGTCGTCAGCCCGCTCCGGCCCGGCCCGCGGGCCGGGCGGGCCGACGCCCAAAGTTCACGGGCCGGGCCGGGCCGGGCGGGCCGACGACCCAAGGTCACGGGCCGGGCCGGGCCGCGGGCCGTACTGCAGGCCTCTACTCGATACGCTGAGAACTCACACTGAGTACTTGGCTTATTCTACTGTGGGAGGCTCTCCCCATGAACACCCTCCCCTCCCAAAATAGCCCCCCAAATCCCCACCCCCCACCCCAACGGGGGTGCCCCTTTTGGTACTAAATATATATAAGGGCAACAGTGATCATAAGAAATTTTTTTAATGTTTTCAAATTTTCAGTCTTTCAACACTCAGTGGGGGTTATTTTTGTAACGGCCGCTGTCGTATAATATTTTTACCCCCATTATATTTTCACCCCTTTTAAAGTATCATATTTTCACCTCCTGTAATAGTTTCACCCCAAGCTTGCTTGCTCGATTTTACAACTTCTACTGCCACTGATGACTTTGCTCTTGAATGGTAGGTGTCGTCAGACGCATGCAGGTGTTGTTAACAAAATTTAAAATTAAAAAATTAAAAAATCAACTGTTAATTTAAAATTTTGGAAAAAACGCATCCGTCTGAGGACCCCTATACATACAATACACGAGCAGAGTCATCAGAAGCAGTGGCGACAGTTATAAAAGCTGCAAGGAAGCCAAGAGTGACACTATTACTAAAGGGGGTGAAAAATATCATACCTTACATGTGGTGGAAATATGATGGGGGTGAAAATATTATACGACACCGGCAGTCCGGCCCGCCATCAGTTTTTTGAATGATTTAACTGTAAAACAGTAATTCATATTTTAGCTTAAAAGGTTTTGTGTTTCCGAAATATGTTTCGTTCACAGTAACCCTGGTTTTCCGCAGTTTCACATCAGCATTTTATTTTCTTGAGTGATACGTATTTGTCGCCAGTCTCATCATTAATGTCAATTCCTCAATTCATCTAAGTTAGTTTAGCGTTTACAACATAAGTATATAAAACTTTGAATTAGGATAATATACGGTATTAGGAACAGTGTAAGTATTTTGGATTTGGTTTTAATGTGTTCGCAATGTTTTTTAAAAACCTTACATTTTCTTAGAAAACGCTGTTTAAACAATCAAAGTTTTGGATTTCTGAAGCAAAATTT
>JASAND010007281.1:0-52381 GCA_030248195.1 Trissonchulus latispiculum | reverse complement strand
GATAAAATTCAAATTCCAGGAATTAGTTTATTGCATTCTGTGAAAAATTGGTGTTTGCGGAAGTGAACATTCTAAATTAATCACAGCTTGCAATTTGATGTGACATGAGCAGCTTGTAACAAAAGAATGTTTCGTATCCGATTGTGCTATCTAGACTTCATACGTTTCTTGAGGTTGTGGGCCCAGTGGGTGGTCTGGAAAAATCTACTGATCTACAGTTGTTTCTGTGCAGTCCTTGGTTTCTGAGTCACATCTAGCATTGCCAACAGTATTGCTGTTGCCGAGAAGTCCAAGAATCATCTCGCAATCGGCACGTTTGATGGAAACAACTATTCAACTTGGAAGTTTAAGATGTTCATGGTTCTGACAGATAAAGATGTGGGAACTTGTAGATGGCACTGATGTACTGCAATACAACGCTAGTGAAGCACAGAAAAGAGATGTCCAGAAGAAGCCCAATAAGGCGTTGGCGACCATAATGTTTGGCCTGGAGCCGTGTATACAGCTACTTGAGAAATCGCTCTTCTATGGAAGCAGTCAACGGCAAAACTCCGTCTGAGGCGTTCTTTGGTGTCAAATCAAGAGTATCCCCACTGTAGTGTATTTGGTTCCATGGCGTATGCTCACCAAAGGGAAGGCGTCAAAGGTTTGACTCATAGACTGTTTTTGTACCGTTTTTATGTGACATAGTAGCAAAATAAAAAGATTCAGACTGTGTAATGTATAATGTGAAGAAATACAAAGTTTTTACTTGCAGGGATGTAATTTTCAGAGAAGATGATTTCAGCTCAGAGCCTGCACCAAAAGGCAAATCATACAGTGAGTCAGAAAAAAAGAGGATATGGAGAAGCAGCAGGAAAATGTGTCATTGGTTCAGATGACGATCTGCAATATCAGCAAGAGCCAGAACGAAACTATCAGGTTGGGCCGTGTAGATATAATAGAATACAAAGAATTAGCACCTCATGAAGCTGAACTACCGCGTCGATCAAAATGAGAAAGGAAACCGGCGGAAGAGTGGCGTCATCAAAAGCCGTGGCAAAAGCTCGCATAAAGGATGAAAGAAAGAGGTGGGTCTACTCACTATGCTTGTCTTTGTGCAGAGATTGCAGAGCCTACTTCGATATCTGATGCATTGAAGAGCAACTATGCGGAAAACTGGAAGGCAGCAGCTCAAAGTGACATCAATGCACTAACGGATAATCAATCCTGCGCCTTAGTGCAGTTGCCAAAGGAAAGAGTGCCCATCCAATGTAAGTGGAGTTTTAAGGTTACGCACAATCCAAACGCCACAGTGCGAAGATCTAAGGCGAGACTGGTCGCCAATGGATATTCACAAAGTTATGGCATTGACTACGAGGAAACGTTTACCCCAGTAGTCAAGTTTACCTCAGCGCGCAGCCTCCTAGCAACAGCTGTTCAAGAAGAAAAATAGAGATTCACCAGATGGACGTAACGACCGGATTTCTATATGAGTCATTAGAAGAAGATATCTACACGGGCCAACCCGATGGTTTGGTTTCGTCGAGAAAGGCAAAGCACGCTACCTTCCAAATACAACGAAGCCTGTATGGCCTGAAGCAAGTTCCTTGGTGCTGGAATTTGGCGTTCGACTACCATCTCATCAAGTCTGGATCGCCAAAGTTAGCTCTGATAGTTGCATTTACATAAAAAAAGGGGAGACAATGTTGTCTCCATTGATCTCCACGTAGATGATCTTTTAATCGTTGCAAAACATCAACCCTTGATAAATGAGACAAAGAAACTACTTAGCAACGGTTTCAAAACGAAAGATCAAGGAACCGTTATCACTACTTCGGAAACGAGACATCTTCTAGCAAAGAGAAGGAACGATGAAAGTAAATCAGGGCCGCCGCTATTTGAAGAAACGTTTGGAACGAAATGGGATGCTTGAGTGAAACCAGTAGCAGTGACCATGTATCCAGAATCAAAACGAAGGTTTGATCTGGTCTGGAATGCTGATTTTGATTCCTGAACGAATTATGATACTGCCAATGAAAGATGACACGATGGTTTATGAAGACAATCAAAGTTGTAAGAACCCTGTAGCACATTCAAGAACGAAGCACATCGACATTAAATATGACTCATCCGTGAAAAAGTTCAAAGCAAGTATGTTGCCCTACCTCACATATGGAAGCCAATGTGCTAACAATAGGCACTCCCTAAGGGAAAGTTCATAGACTACGGTCCATACTTGGCATTCAAGACGTGCCAGGCTAAGTGGGAGTATTGAAGAAAATAGGCTTGTACCTAAAGAAGAACTGAACTAGAAGTTGTAATGAGACGGTGCACCAATGAAACATTCCAAGTTAGTCACACTTTGTACCTTCATGTGACATGTACTGTTTTGTAGTCAGTTGTAACAAACCAATGCTTGGTATACAGCTGCCCTATCTGTTCTTCATACATTTCTTGAATTTATCAGTATTCGTATTGAAATCAGCATTATCTTTAGATAAACTTCAAACTCCAGAATTTAGATAATCGAATTGTGTGAAAGATTGGTTTTTGCAGAAGTATTTCTTTTCCCGCGATTGACATACGGATATAAAATAGCAGAAAATCGATCCGCTGTTGCTTATTACTCTATTCCATCTAAGTATTTCCACGATATCGCTAAAGAAATAAAAGATAGCTACAATAGTCATGTCACCTGGGCTCTGTTGCACCAACGGCTGATTACTGATTAATCTACCATACACAGATATATATCCAGTGTATCAGCAATCAGTAAATATATATGGATGTGCATTTATCATCTAATCAGTAATCAATTGTGGGATATTACTCACTGAGGAATTGATTGTTCGAAACAACGTTTGAAGCATAGTATTGCGTTTATATAGTTTCACGATACTATTCAATAGCAAATGATTTTGAAATTACTTCATTTGAAATTCTTCTTGCACCAGCTACAGTGCTAGCTTCACAAGTCTAAAAGAAAGTGTACACTTAAATTTCGTCAGTGTATAGTTTGTCATCGGATTAGAGCGATCGGGGCTTTTACTGGGTAGGTTCCGTTGGGTGTTCGGCCGGTGGTTCCCATTTGGGCTCTTCGTGAGTTTTGTCCTTTATTCACGTCTCTCGTACAATATTTGTAATGCTGTACTAATTTGTGGTTTGGATTTTGAGTTGTCGAAGTTTATACTTGTGAATCGAAAAGTAAAGTCGTAAGGTGGTTTTTCTTTTATTAGGTCCATTAGAACGGTCGTCAAACTTACATCAGGTTTTACTCTCGCTACATATTCTCTAGACTCGCTGCCCATCTTCTCTAAGGCCTAGGTGTCACACACTTAGCTCTTATCTGCAATCATTTGCCGAGTCCGATACAGTGCTTTATTCAATGAGATTCACGGTATTCCTCTCACAGTAAATGTAAATGAATTTAAGTATTTCTCATGTAGCCAGCATACATGTGCTTGGGGGAGGGGGTTGGGGGGTTTCACCCTCCCCCCAGACCAAAAGCTCACACCCCCTCCCCCAGAGGGGTCTCTCACCCCCCCCCGGAATCCGGATTTTCCGGTTTTTTGCGCAAAAAAACCGGAGAAATCCGGTTTTCCGGCGGCCTTGGGCCGCCGGCTCACCCCCCCCCCCCCCCAGAATTTCCCCTCCTGCACATGTCTGGTAGCCAGTAATCAGCAATCAGTAATCTTGTGCAACGGAAATAAGTTACTGATTGATTACTCATTGCTGATTACTGATTGCTAATTGATTGTTGATTACTGATTACTGATTAGAGATTAAAAGTTAGTGCAACAGCCCTGGCGGCGGGCCAAGCCTATTGTGGTGAAATAGCGTTTTATAATTATAAATTTAAATATTAGTTTTTCGTATTACATAATGTACTAGATGTACATGAGGGTGCTGTAACCATTTGTTTTCTTAAGCTTCTACACTTTTCCTTTTTTGGTGCGTTTTTGCTATCCCATAACATGTGATGTCTTTTTATCCCAAGTCAGTCATGCAGACTGAAGGGAGCTCACAAATAATGTAGGGATTGCTTATCACCTTTCGTTCACAATAAATGTCAAGCTGTGAACAGGCCAAACTGAAGCTTCTCAGGGACTGCAAACTTATAGATGACTAACAAAATCTGTATACAAATTGGACGTCTGCTGTAGCTGTAATACTACTGCCACTACTGCTGCTACTACTACTTTTGTAAGGAAAGCAGGCACAGGAAATATAAAGCCCGGTTCACACTAGGGCACAAGCACACAGAAGCACAAACACAAGCACAAGCACAATCACAACCGGTTCACACTATTGAAAACTGGCACAAGCACAAGCGCAAGCACAACGCCGAGTTGAAGTCAGTTTAACTTTTTGCACAAGGACAACGCCTGAAGTCAATGAAAATCGTTTTGCACTATGCACAGAAGGCATGGCTGAATTTCAAATTCTATTGGCTGCCCTAGTGTGAACGTTTTCATTTTGTTCCTGTGTTTGTGCTGATGCTTGTGCTCTAGTGTGAACCGGCCTTAAGCCTGTGGATCGCACTGCAAAACATCCTCACAGGCTAGGATTGCTCCTACTAGATCGACTTTTAGGAAAATTGAGTTTCAAAAATCCTCCTATGCTAGGAGTGCTATCCATATATACATGTGCTGGGAGGGGGGAGGTTAGAGGGTTTCACTCCCCCTCCCCCCGACCTAGAGCTCCCCCCCCGAGGTTCCTCCCCTCGGAATCCGGATTTTACCAATTTTTTGAGCAAGGCGGCTGTTGGCCGCCGGTTCCCCTCCAAAACTTTCCCTCTTGCTGTCCACTCCACCACTGCTAACGTTTCCCTAAGCTAGGACCAAGGCTACTAAACTCAAGAAAATGTTTAGAGTTAAGATCTCCGCTCGTAGACAGCTCCTCCCCAGACATCCTCCTAAGTATTCTCATATAAAGAAACATCATAGCATCTAACTATTAAGGATGTCTTGGCCATTCGGGTCCTGTGATAGGTCTTCCACTATCTAGTTGTCCTAAAGTAGAAAAGTACAGGATTCTTGAGACTTCAAATTCTAGCTGAGATGAGGTGGAATCGATCCAAAAACATGCGTGCTAGGAGATCTGTGTATGATACGTTTTCGTTAAAATCAATAAATCAACAAGCTTGTTTGCATGAACGGGTTGCCGCAGTCATTTTTCTTTTTACTGAGAGGCATATCTCAATTTGCGTACATTTGGAGCTTTGCTTCTATTACAGTGTTTTATCTATTCAAAGAGAGCTTTCAATTGATACCCATGTTGGGCGGTTACCGCTACTTTCATTTGACTATTTGCAAGATCAGCGTATCGAGTACTTTCGCATGCCGCATGCGCTTGGGCTCTCCAGACGTGTGGGCCACATCACTCCACCCCCTACCCACATGCAAAATTTCAGCCCAACCGGTCAACTCTATCACAGGATAGCACTTTACATCAGTTTTGACCCATTTTGGCCGGTTTTGGCCCTTTTTCACCAATTTGAGGCTTCGTAACTAATTTTTCCAACATTTTGGCGCTTTGGCCGCATTGCAACTTTTCATCTCCTCAACAAGAGCTTTCGAATGTTACCCATATGAGCCCAATTGGACAAGTTTTGATTTTTACCGTTTGCAGCATCACCATCATCGAGTACTTTTACCCTGAGTTGTACCGGATTGCCAATGTGATATGCAAACCTCCAAGTCAAGCCCTTCAAAATGAGGTACCATGAACCATCTCTCAACCCCTTTCTAATCTCGAGATCTAGGGGGTACAAAAAGGACAATAAATAAATAAATAAATAAATAAATAACGGGTTGCATGCGGCATGCGTAAGTACTCGATACGCTGATGTTGCAAATGGTCAAAATTGAAAGTAGCGGAATGAAACTGCCCAATACAATCAGTTGAAAACTCTCGTTGAGTAGATAAAAAGCTGTAATAGGAGCAAAGCTTCCAAATTAAAGGGTTGCCTGTTTTTGTGAAAAAGCGGCAACTCAATATTTCTGTAACAAAGAGTCTGTATCTATCTGTGTAGTCTTAATACGTCAACTGCAAATCTGCTCTTCTTTGTCTTCTAATTTCAGCTTAGGAATGTTATTCGATGTTTGATCCTGGACATCTATCTATGTAGAAGGTTTACAATCAGCTGAAAAGTTTATGTTTAAGTTTCCCCGATGGACCCTATATTACTACAACAGGCTACATTGTGCTCCCTTTTTTGCCCAGAATATTTATTTGCATCATTAATTCTGGCTAAAACACTCATTATTTCTGCTGAACAAAGGTCCATCTATAGTCAAGTGCTTTTTGCCCTAAGCTGAACACCGACACATACATTTACATGTACACCTTTTCTCAAAACCTGACAAGCTCTTTCTATCACTCTCTCTATCCCTTTACCCATTTTCTCTGCTTCACTGCCAACAGAAAATAATATCAAAGAGAGAGGTATTAATTAGGTGTTAGTCTTTTGCTGCCGTTATAGAGTTTCTCCTCGTGCTTTCAGCTTGGTCTGACTTCAGCAGCAGTTAACCTCTAACCGTCATTATTTCTCATAACGTGCTGCCTTTTAAGTATAAGTTGCTTTTGAGTTGTTGAACACTATGCAGAGGTTTGATTCTGTGTGTAAAAAATCCTTCTTCTCACCTATTGTGTGAGAGACAAATCACCGATACCGATTTTTACAAATTTGTCTATTTTATCGGCCCTCCACTATCTTTTTGAATCTTCTTGTTATATGCATTCATTGTGGGTGCACTCATTCAGGTGCATTCATAGTCGCGAACGTATTGAGTCGCGCGTAAGCCTCAATTTGTAACATGCCGTTTTAACCGTTTAAAATTAATTGTGACACATTCATGCTCATGAATGCATGCAGACGCTTACATAAGCGCGTCGACGCGCGTCTATGCGCGTCTGCTTGCGACAGGAACTATGAATGTACCTTAACTGTTGCGGAAGAGATGGCAAAGTTAATAGCCTCTGAATTCTGGAACCTGAACTCACTTCAATCCTTCCCTTCCCTTCCTTCAAAAGCTAAGCCTTTCAAAACGGGATTTTAGGCAAGTCTTGGGAGAATGCTTGGTCAGTAAGAGAAACAGGCATAGGAAAGATTGATAAGCCTGATATGAAAGTTCGGTTAATGGTTTTTGATGCAGTGGCAGCACGTCTGACTGCAGATTGGAAGGGACGCGATTCGATTCCCGGCAGGGCCAATGCTTTGGTTTTAGTCTTGATTGAAATATCCATTATCCTTCTCTTTTCTAAATCATGTTTCAATGGTACACCTCACGTCTTTGACCTACATATCTTTGGTCAACCTGCAATTGGACTGAAGCTCTACACAGCTCACCCCTTCTCCTTTGGGAAACTATCCATACTCAGTTAGTTCTTATTGTATTGCTGGTGGACTAGCTAAAAAGTGATGACTCCAATTAAAAAAGCGCCAGTTAAAATTGCACCTGAAGTGAAAAGTATTAACATAATATTATTAAACAATTATTAGAAGACACAATCCACCACAATCCACCGACGGACTTCCCAGAAATTAATCCTTTGGGAAATAGTTAGACCGAAGTGAACTAGGAATTCTAATCCAATCTAACAATATTATTAAAAACTCAGACTTATAGTTTCGTGTTATTCTGCCTCCGTTAACGTTTCCACGCGTTTTCAGGTGCTTTTCTGCAACCTGAAGTAGTCCAAGCAGCTTAAGGGGGGGCGACTAAACTTTTGCACAAACATCTTTCGATTTGATTCATTTTTGGCATGAATATAAAGCATGTGCGTGGGCAAAAAAGTATCCACTCGTTGGTTCTTAGCTGTTTTCCTATGACCCGCTACGCTTCAAAGAACCTGCCCGACCCCCCGATTTTGGCGACAGCCAACATAAATGTTCAAAAATTTCTCACAGCTGTTGTGTTCAATGAAAACATCTAAGCTTTTGCACAACAAGAGAAGACATATTGGAGCATACGCAAGGCATTAGCTTTGGTGTAGGACTAAACGGTTGGAGAGCACTGATAGCTTAAACTTGAAGAACCGTCTAAAATTTAGAAAAAAACCGACTCAAATAATTTAAACGTGATGCAAGCCCGGAAGCTAAAATTTGGTGCGAACATAGAGCCCATAGGTCTCCAACAGTATGCCAAATATGAAGGAGTTTGGCCTGCGCAGACTAGATTTATGCCACTCGAAACATGACAAAAAGTGCAAAAACAGCTAAAAAGTGGATTTTCTGAAGGTTGTCCAATATGCACAATATTTATATCAATCGATAGCTTTCATGATTCTGAACAACTTTTCTTCTTGGCGCAATCGCATATTTGCCACCAATTTCAAGTTATTTTCGAAAAACTGAAATTTCACCGTATGAAAGGATCACTGAATTGGGGATTTCTACTTTCAATCTATCTATCTATCTATCTATCTGTTTATTTAACCAACCAACGTCTATACGTTACAAAACATAGATGATCTGAAGAGTTTAGATGAACAGAAACAGACAAAACGGTCAAGAACAGCACTAATTAACAGCATATAAAGGCCGGTTGGGAATGGGGTGGGCCGATTGACCGGCTACTAATCCCCGTCCCCTGACAAAGTGAAACAAGGACGTATTGTTCAATTTGTTTTTGAAATCACTGAGACTACTAGTACACACCACATCAGAGTCAAGTGAATTCCAAATAGACACAATTCTATTACTGAAATAATTTTTTCTCACTGCAAGACGAGATCGAGATACTAACAATTTAAAAGGATGACCGCGCGTTGCACTATATGTATTATACGCAAAGTAATCAGCAAAGTTTAAGTCAACCAAATTGTTGATTATTTTATACACCATAATTAAATCCTTTTCAATCCTACGTTCTTCTAGTGATTTTAATTTTAAAAATTCTAACCTTTGCAAATAGGTCATATTTTTCAAACCAGGTAAGCGCTTGGTAAATCTACGTTGAACTTTCTCTAAGATATCGATTTCCTGAAGATAATGAGGAGACCACACTTCAGAGCAATATTCTAGTACAGGGCGGATATAGGACTTGTACATTTTTAGCAAGAAATTGGTTTCTCGGGTATGAAATACCGTAAAGAGCAAGCCAATTTTTTGCGAAGCAGCAGTAGCAATGTGCAAACAATGGCAAAATGTTCCTTAAAAGTCTTAATTAAGTTGGGAAAACGGTTGTATCGGGTAGAACTCATTCATTTACATGTATTTTGTTATTTATGAACGGTGTATGTTTGCTTTCTTGTTTTGTGACAGGCTGTACAGACCCTACAAGAATGTACTGGTCGGCAGTTGAGTTGATATTCTCCTGAACACTCAAAGTGTCTGCCATGCACACGTTTATGAAGGAAACCAGTTTAAATTTATGTTTTTGTAGTAGGGTCAGTCAGGCTACACATCAGCACGATTTGAGCCAAATCTGTCCGCGTTATCGTGCTGGAACATCTTGAGATGCTTTTTGAACTAGACCAAAATTGACATTTTTCATATTTTAAGTTGCGTAAAACTATAATGCCTGCGCAGAATTTCTTCACATTTGGCACAATTTTGTAGGCCTATGGAATGTACGTTCACACCAAATTTCAGCTTCTGGGGTCGCACCAGAATTAAATTTTGTGATTCGGCGGCCAAAATTTTCCGAATTTTTGACGATTCTTCAAGTTTAGGATAGCATTGCTATCATCTAACCGCTAGGATTACAGCAAAGCTAATGCCATGTGTATATTACCCAATATGTCTTCTCTCATTGTGCCAAAGCGTAGATGTTTTCATTGAGCGAAACAGCAAGGAGAAATTTTTTAGTATTTATAGTGGGTGTCATGAAAAGTGGGGGGGCGGACCAATTCTCGGGTGCCTGGCGAGCTAGCAGCCAAGAACCAACGACCAAGTGTTTTTTGACCACGCACATGTTCTATATTCATGCAAAAAATGAAGCTGATCCAAGAAAATTTGGGCACCCCCATTTTAGTCGCCCCCTCCCCCTTAAGGGAGGTCGCTTTGGTCCAAAATCGATAGTCATGTATATCGCTCATTTTTCACACACAATATAGCTACATATGTTCTCAAAAACAAGACAAATCTTGGAGTACGAAATCAAACTGTGGCAGAGTTTATTTAGGTTCAAAGCCATCAAACTTAAAAATTTCGCTGATGAGACGTTCAAGGTCACGTGAAGGCCGAACACGAGCGAACAGACTTTTTCACCCATCAAAGGAACCAACACATCAGAACATCTGTCCTATTTAAGAATTTCTTTCCGCCAAGTACTTTGGCAGATATGAGAAAACAACTCGGCCAAATTTGATGGCTTTCAAATTGATTGTTGGTGAACTGAACAGTCATCGATTGGATGTGAAAATTTCGGAAAACCGCTGTTTTGACCAAAAATTGCCGTTTTGTGTTCAATTTTTTGAATTCATTATAAGGAGGCAGGAATCTTGCAGTGTGCAATGCACATGTGCGTTGAAAAGTTGTTGTACACATTGGCTTCGTATTTGTCATGGTCCAAAATCAGCCGTTTTTCCAAGTGTCTGACTTTGAAAATTCACCAAAATTCGTCGTTCAATGGAATTGCACCAAAGTATCTCGCTGCAATATGTCCTAAACATGCTTGAATTTTTGGGTATTCTTGTAATTTTGCAGAGGCAGGAGTTTTTTGGTTTTGTGGGGATCTTCTTGTAGCCTTCCACACACAAGAGCAACTTTTGTATTCACTATCGATGATTCAGATAGAAAAGCTTGGAAGACATTAAATTCCGAAGAATATATATACTTGCTGCGCTTACTTACAATACACAGACCGTAGGTTCTCAGGTAATGGGTTGAATCCGAAAGTATTTCTGAGAGTGGCCGTTGAGAATACATCAAGACATGTGCAGGAGGGAAATTTGGGGGGGGGGGTTGGGAGGGAACCCAGATCTTTTCGGTTTTCGGCTTTTTGCCCAAAAGACCGGAAAATCCTGATTCTGGGGGAGGGGGGGGGTGAGCGAACCCTCCCCCCAAACCCCAAGCACATGTATAAATACATCATCCACCGGTCGTGCAAAAGCAGATAATTTAAAAATTTTAAAATGTTAGAATTTAGAAATTCTGAAATCTCTCCTGCCTCCCGCTTGTTAACTTTGCTGATAGTAATGCATAAAGAAGACAAAGTTTTCTGCTTAGTCGTATATACTGTCGTTTACGTCGTCGTCGTACTGTCGTCGTTTACGCTGAGCTAAAGTAAGGTAAAGTAATTTAAACCACAAAGAACACAAAGAGGTAGAACAATATTTTAATTTTATTTTTTGAGAATAGGACAGAATCCTATCACCTTTATTTCAGATAATTTCTATCACCTTTATTTCAGCCTTTAAATACAGCTTAACACATATGACCCCAATTTATAAACTGAACAAATATAGAAAAGTATCCGTTTACTGTATAAGCGCCAATGAATTTGAGTAATTTCATAGGGCGTTTTATGAATTTTAGTAAGTGCATATGCATTTGAGCAAATTCATAAAACGTCGTATGAATTTTAGCAAGTGCATATGAATTTGCTTAAATTCATAAAACGTCGTATGGATTTGATTAAGTGCATGGGACGTTTATGAATTTGCGCAAGTGCATAAACGACCCATGCACTTAACAAAGTGCATGGGATGGTCATGCATTTGCGTAAGTGCATGGTTTTTCAATCTTCATACGACATATACAACTTTTTATAACTTGATATTGAATCCAACATAAACATAGCGTGACCAGTATAGTGCTGACTGTCAGCTAAACATTTTTATATATTTTATATATTACTCTGCACGTATTTTTTCCTTAGCTTAGCTAATTTATCTCATCCTCAGGTGTATCATTAAGAGATTCAGCTAATCTTTCTATTTGAATCTGAATCTGTGTCGGAAATCTTCTAGACCTCTGCCTTTAAGTCAGCTCAGAGAGGGTGTTAATCTATCATAGTGAATGAGGGTAGACCTTTAGGGGCTTTGCGTGCAAATAGGTATCTCGTAGCTTAATAATGAATGCAGACTTAGACATTTTTATGGCCGAATATACCTGGAGTGTAAAAAATGGGGGCGCCGTCATAAGACCATTTTAACCCCCCCCCCCCCACTGAAAACAGTTTAAACTGTTTATCATTTCTAGGTTTTAGAATGACACAAGTTGTGGACTTTGCTAAATATTTCTTGAATTCCAATAAACATTCTGTGATTTGAGGAAAATGTCTGGATTCTTAAGCTTCTTAATTCTTATATGATCCCCAGTTTCTATTATTGTCGAGCCACAATTGTAAGCTGAATGGAATTTTTTCTGCTGAACCTGATTTCATTAGAAACCTTTCCAATTGTTTTTCTCTGGTAAAAATAACGAATGACTAGTTTTGTAAATTGCAATTCCAATTTCTACCAATTTTGTTCTGTTGATATTTTTCTGTTTTTCAGATAACTTTCCACCATGGGATTCGGTCTCAGCAAGGAGGATAAGGAAACGAAGCTGAAAAATAAACAGATTGAGGAGGAAATGAAAAAGGATCACAAAGAAGCTCAGGGTGTTATCAAGCTATTATTGCTGGGTAAGTGTTAACTGTAGCCGTAGAGTTGTGCCCGGGCCCCGAATCGGGCATCGGTAAAATTTTTTCTATGCAATATGCATATTTCAAATTATTTCGAAAATATCTTCATTAGAAAGTCAAATTTAAACTTCCACGAGTTGTCTAAGTTGTAATAAATAGCATTAACTTTTGTTTGACACTGTAAGTTAGTCGGGCCTACACCGGGTCGCCGGTTCCGCCGGGCCTAGTAGGCCTTGAATCGGGCCTCCGGAAATTTCTTAACGGCACAACTCTAACTGTCGGTACTAAACACATGAGCACCTCAACCCGGGTTCTGTAGGTAACCTGGCTTAGCGGCTTGTGTTAAATCTTGCCTGTTACTTAATAATCTTCGCTTAAGATAGCTCGGGGTCAATGTACTCGCTCGATTGTGGCTAATAATCTAAGCATTGAGAAATGAAATTGTTCTTTGTGATTTTCGAATTGAAATAAATTCTGGTAGACTGTAAGCCTTCAAAATTCGCAAGAAAATACTCCGTCTTTTCCTTGGTTAGAAACGGAACTCGATATCTGAGTGAACTGTTGGAACTTCCTAAAGTATACAGAGTATACATGAGCGTCTTGCTTCTTGTTAACCTTAAAATATCTGTTATGAGCACTAGTGCTTCTTATGGACTAGCTTTTTCCAATATTTTATTTCACCGCCGTCGCCTAAATCGCTGCAGAGAATCCCCGAAAACACACCGATTTTGACGTAAGCTTTTCAGTGTTGAAACCAGTTTTGGTCCATTCGGCCCCATCTAATAAAATTTTTAATTTTGCGTTCATATTTCAGGAGCTGGAGAATCAGGCAAAAGTACTGTGCTAAAGCAAATGAAGTAAGTTTGAATTATAGCTGAGTGTTTGCCAGCACAGGCTTTTTGCGCGGCGAAGTGCGCCTGGACGCAAAGTTTCAAATCCGAACGCAGCCGAATTTTAACGGGACACAAGCTAGAAAGAAGCAACATTATTTAGACAGAATAATCACTTTGGTTTATAAGAAACTTTTTCCAACTTAAACTTAGACATAAAAATGTTTTCAGTTACATTTTTCCTATTTTTGAAAAAATTCCCCGAGAGCCCCCAGACTCCCTGCTGTATTGTATGTCCTCCGGGACAGCAGTTCAGGAATTCTTCCACGATGCATATTCATCTAAAACATATGCATACTTGTAAATTTCTTTGAATTGAGGAATTATTCTTATTAACAAATTTTAGAACAGCCGCTGACGTGTCTAAGGAATCTTTCATAATCTATATGACATGCATATTCGGCTTATATGGCTTTATTGGGCATGACCCATAGACAAAACTAGGCTAATTTTTTACAGTATATGTAATATATTAGTATATACATGTATTATATAAGACATGAGTATTTAGGAGAAATTAGGTTTATTCTTCCAAACTCAGAAGGCTTTTCTTGGTTTAACTTTATTGACTAAGGCAGGTAGGCAAAGATAGTTCTCTTCTATCTGACTAGAATAAGCTTAATGAGCTGAGAGCCAGCCATAATTATGCTGTTCAAGACTCTTTTCCGCTGTGCAGAAATCCTAAGACAAAACGAGATTGCACCGTTGCCAATGGTTACCTCTGGAATGAGAGCAGCAGAATTATAGGCAAATCGAACAAATACGATAAGAGGGACTATTTCATGCAAGCTCAAATTTGTTGCCAAAATACGTTTAATGCTGGTAATAAAATTGCTGAGGTGGCTTCTGTAGTACATTTTGACGGCAAATTATTATATAACAAGGAGGGAGGTTTCCGGTCGAAGAGAATCCATTTCACATGATCCCAACAACCAGCCAGCTACCGGGGGATCGGAGACAGGAGTCGAATTTAGGTCCTCCTTTTAGCATACGCCCATACAGTGCTTCTATTCAAAGGAAGACTGGTGCACCCAGGAAACCGAGGACACGCCGAAGGCTTGAGACGTCAGCAACCGTGGACTATTAAAACAGGTCCTGAGAAAAAAGGGAGGTTGAAAGATCAGCTCTTCAGTCAGGAGGACTGAAAGCAGAGAATTGGCCCAGCCGGGGATCGAACCAGACTCCTTTTGCTTTAAAGTCATACATGCTACCACTACACCGACCAGAGTGCCATCAGCTGAACTTCTACACCAGACTTTATCAATTTTTCCTTAGACCTTCTCGCGCGCGAATTAAAAGAGTAGAGTGCCTTGTATTATGAGAGATTGATTTTTGTAAGGAAATCTTGTCTGATTTCAGAATTCTGCACGACAATGGCTTTACTGAGGAAGATTATAAGCGACAGCGCTCAGTTGTTTATGGTAACGTCATTCAGTCCATGTATGCAATCCTTCGTGCCATGGAGAAGCTTGGCATTAAGTTTGGTGACCCCGAAAGAGAGGTAGGCAATGAAATGGGGACTGGTCTCGAGTAGAGTACTTTTTGTGAGATTCAATGCAACAAGTTTTCGTTGAAAAATAGAAGGAACATCCTTTTACAATTTTATTTAGCTGTATATTTTGCGAGCTTGACACACCCTTCATAGCTTTCGTTTTCATTTCTTTTCTAAGTAATGCGATAAAATGTAAAAATTGATTTAATAAATACATATAATTATGTAAAGAATGTGGATCTTTTGCGCCATCCCTAACTTTTGATTTTTTTGACCAATAACTTTGAAATTTGGTGACAGTGCATACTGGAGGCTGATGAATTCAAAAAATTAAAATTATAGTTTTGTGAGGGGGGAACCAAGGTGAACCAAAAAATTTTTTAAAAACATTTTGCTGAAAACTTGCATACAGGGATTTTCTGGGGCGCTGAGAACGAATCTGAAATCCGTTTTTCGATTCAGCTTTTCGTTAGCTCATATAAGCTTACATGTTAAGCTTACAACTTTAGCTTATACTGAGCTAACGAAAAGCTGAATCGAAAAACGGATTTTGCATTCGTGATCAGCACCCCAGAAAATCCGTGTTTGCAAGTTTTCAGCAAAATGTTTTTCAAAAATTTTTTTGGTTCCCCTTGGTCCCCCTCTTACCAAACACTAAAAATTTTAAACTTATAAAATTTTTTTTAAAATTTTAAAATTTTTATTTTTTGAATTCATCAGCCTCCAAATGTCAAAGTTATTGGTCAAAAAATCAAAAGTTGGGGCTGGGGGGGGGGAAGCGCAAAAGATACAAGAATGTTTGCTCAAATTTAAACTCAGCGACCATTCAAAGGACGGGCAAACTAAACCTTGTGTAAGATGGTGGTATCGTTTACCGCACTGGCGTGGACTGAAAAATTTATAATAGTGTACAGTAGGGCGGGAACGCCCTACTGACAAAATTTTGTTACCTAATTTGCATAAACTTCCATTGCCAAATTCTGTCAAATATTCACGTGTATTGTAACACTTCCTTGTCTACGTTTCCGTCTAGAAACTTTTACCTAATTTGCATAAACTAATTTGCATATTCCAAAATTGGGGCTTTAAAAAGTTGACACTTCTAACTGTTGGGGGTATTCTAGTTGGACTTTTCTCAAGACTTCTTTTCTACAAGCTCCAGTCTGCAGGTTGGTAAGTCGCTTTTTGGTAATTTGGGTCCCCTCGCGCTTCGAACTTCGGGGAGGAAAAGTAGAAGCCTCCCAGCCTGGGGATAGGTTGGGTGGGGGACTCCTGAAATTTATTGAGGGAGGGCGCCTAAGTTTATTCGTCTTATACTCAAAATTCTCTCTCTAAAATTTGTCTAAATTCTATTGGCTGGAGGCATGTCACGTGATTTCGTAATCACTATGGCTGCCTCCAGCATTCTTTTCTTCAGTCTACGTTTTTCTTTCACGCAGTACAGTCGGTCTCCTTAAAGGTCTTCTGGCCCAATTTTTATGTTTGTTATTTCCTTATTTGCTACTTTTGGGGGCTCTCGAGCGCTTTTTACTCTCCAACTCCGGATTTCAAAAGCGCTCGAGAGCCCCCAAAAGTAGCAAATAGGGAAATAACAAACATAAAAATTGGGCCAGAAGACCTTTAGAATAGAATTTAGACAAATTTTAGAGAGAGAATTTTGAGTATAAGACGAATAAACTTAGGCGCCCTCCCTCAATAAATTTCAGGAGTCCCCCACCCAACCTATCCCCAGGCTGGGAGGCTTCTACTTTTCCTCCCCGAAGTTCGAAGCGCGAGTGGACCCAAATTACCAAAAAGCGACTTACCAACCTGCAGACTGGAGCTTGTAGAAAAGAAGTCTTGAGAAAAGTCCAACTAGAATACCCCCAACAGTTAGAAGTGTCAACTTTTTAAAGCCCCAATTTTGGAATATGCAAATTAGTTTATGCAAATTAGGTAAAAGTTTCTAGACGGAAACGTAGACAAGGAAGTGTTACAAAACACGTGAATATTTGACAGAAATTGGCAATGGAAGTTTATGCAAATTAGGTAACAAGAATTTTGTCAGTAAGGCGTCCCCGCCCTACTGTACATCTCCACAGGGCTTACCGCCCGAGCTCCTGCGAGGGAACCAAAGTTATACCGGAAAAAGAACTAGTCAAACTATATTAGTCGAAACTCGAAAAAAATGAAAATTTTAGCGAGGCAATACAGGTTCGGAACCATCCCCGGATCCAGCTAGAAGGCGCCTGGGCTAAAGGTCAACCACTGGTGGAGCGCCTAGGGGACCGTCAGCTATGTAGTCAGCTGGAATTAGAGCGAAAGGTTTTGAGTTAAAAGAACCGGATAGGGTGTCATTGCGCGGCATAGCGAGATCACCCTGAAATAGGGGAGCGCTCACCTCACGACATCGAATCACCTCAATGGTGGACGCAGACTCACGAAGAGACTACGATGCCGTTACGGTGCCCATGACGACGCAACTATCAGTGGCAAGGGAGGCATATGCCGCCGACCCTTCCAGTTTGGTAAGAAGCATTTTAGGGGCAGGGTTTGTTGGGACAACTACCGTTTGCGCCCGCAAAAGTAGAATTTTAAAACTAAGGTGTGGTGACCGTACAAAAGGGAACTAATAGGGACCTTTTTGTCCATCCCTGGACGCCTCACAAGACTAGTAACAAGAAAAATTTTAGCAATTTAAGAAAATTTTGGTTAAACTTTTGGTTATAAGTTTTGTTAATTTTGAGAACTTTGACAAATAAGCAATATATATATACAAAGTAACAAAGACATTTATATAACGTCAGTTTCAAAACAGCCATACTTATTCTTCGATGTCTTCTTTCTTCTGGAAGTATAGTCACTTTAGTCGGGAGGCACATCACAGTTACATAATGGCAGTCATAATCATGGAATGGCATAATTGAGCAGTAGTCATAGTTGAGGTAGATAGTAGTTGAGAATCATAATGGAGGATCATAAAATATAGTCAGAATTTGGCAAGTCATAATAGAGTAGGCATGGACCATAAGATCAGAGGAGGAAGGATAATAATGTTTGGGGACTGGTAGGTACCAACCAAGGATTTGGGCAATATCCGCCGTTGCTTCTTCATTGAGGCGCCATCGGGTTGGAGGCACCGTCGCTGTTGAGGCTATGAGGTTCATCTGCCGTAGATTTTACCATAGGAAGGAGCCAGCTGGTCTACAAAACATCATCGTTTCGGACCTTATCCTACCCTTCACCGGGCAGGCCCAACCCATCTCCGGGCGGGAGGGGACATTACTAGGCTTCGCCATGCCTAGGCTTGCTAAAGACCAGTGTCATGCTAGTCCGGTACAAGCCTCGAAAGCTAGATCATAGCATAGTAAGGCCATATTTGGATAGAGAAAGTGGCCATTACAATTTTGGTAGCTCTCATTATTTGGGTGTCAGATCCTGACCCCTACTTGTCATTCACCAGCCATAGTCTGGCCGGCCAAAGGCCCTACCAAGAGCTCCAAGGCATGCAGGTCCCCAGGGCTTAAGTCCAAAGCTCTTGCAGGTACGCCTTGAATAGCCCCAGTGCCGAGAACTGGGACACAACTGGTGAACAGGCTCATTACAGGACACAAGACAAGCAAGCGGGGTGACTCTTACTAGCCACACAAGTAAGCAGGACTACTCGTCCCCAGGGCTTAAGTTCAAAGCCCCTGCATATACGCTTTGGACTGCCCCGAAGCTCAAACCTGAGACCACAGGTAAGCTCCATTGACCCGCCATACTATACCATTGAAGAAGAAGAAGAGTCCAGGCAAACTGCTTAGCCCACTTCGTGAAGCTACCACACGATGTGAGGTCTATGGCCATGATCCGGCTCATAGCATAGCTTTGCGAGGCCAAGAGGCTCTCACAGAAAATTCCTTCCTGCGGGTGAGCATGGACAGGAGAGGCTCCTCCTGTACGCGGTCGTTGAATCGCCAGAACTGTAATTTTGCTGGAACAGAACCTCAAAGCCCGGCAACAGCTCTACCTCATCCCCAAGGGAGCCTAATGCATGAAGAGCCTTAATTCCGGCACCCTCATGGCTTGCTGTGGTGGTATACAAATAGTTGGCGCACGTAGCATAGAAGCCGATTCTACAATGCCTGGGGGGAAAAGGATATTGCTCCGTGCCATAGCCGGCAACAAGAGACACTTTCCACCCCACCCTATAAGCTGCTAACATAAGCAGAGGGGCCAGAGGTTCCTGTCCCCTCACACTGATCTGTCATAGTTCGAGTTATAAAAAAGTTTCAACTTTGGTACCCGAAAAAGTTAAAATTTGGCAAGAAACTGATAAAAATTTGAGAGTAGATATTACTTTGGTTTTAAAAATGCATTAGAATAAAAAACGAGGATGAATTAAGAGAAATAAAAGTGGTTTTTGTTATAAAAGTTAAAAGTTTGTTAAAAGAATTTTATTTTCCGTACCCCGGAAAATACATTGGCTTCCCTAAACCCCGGAAAGCCACAAAACTTGCTTTATTTCTCCCGAAATCCGGGAAAAGTTGCTTCCCAAAACCAGAGAGAAAGCAGTAAAACCTTGAAAGGTTGGGGCCGGAACTGGCAGCCTATTGTAAAGAAATCAAGTTGGAGACCCAGAGTCAGAGGGACCCAACGAAACTCTTTATAGGGGTGCTGTGCGCTTAAGGCTGGATACGCAACCTGGACTGGAGATAGTTCCAGGCCAACCTCGACAAGCCTCGCCAATTAGGAAATACCAGAAATCGTGAAACCTAACTCACTCCCACTACGTTACCCCAGAACTTAGACCCTACAGTCCCTACCTACCGATCTAAAACACGTTAAACCTAGCTAGAATACAATAGGCCAAGTGGCCGTGTTACAAGTTTTAATAATACAAAGGGGGGGTGATACAATAAATTCGGGTACACACTTACAGGTTTATGATCCAGGTAGAGCAGGATATATCAGAGAATACAGAAATCCAATAATAGAATATATATGCAGGCCCCGATAGAGTTTAAATTTGGGGAACTCCCGTCCCACCTATCACCAGATGAGAGGCTTTTTACTCTCCAACTGCGGATTTCAAAAGCGCTCGAGAGCCCCCAAAAGTAGCAAATAGGGAAATAACAAACATAAAAATTAGGCCAGAAGACCTTTAAGGAGACCGACTGTACTGCGTGAAAGAAAAACGTAGACTGAAGAAAAGAATGCTGGAGGCAGCCATAGTGATTACAAAATGACATGCCTCCAGCCAATAGAATTTAGACAAATTTTAGAGAGAGAATTTTGAGTATAAGACGAATAAATTTAGGCGCCCTCCCTCAATACATTTCAGGAGTCCCCCACCCAACCTATCCCCAGGCTGGGAGGCTTCTACTTTTCCTCCCCGAAGTTCGAAGCGCGAGGGGACCCAAATTACCAAAAAGCGACTTACCAACCTGCAGACTGGAGCTTGTAGAAAAGAAGTCTTGAGAAAAGTCCAACTAGAATACCCCCCAACAGTTAGAAGTGTCAACTTTTTAAAGCCCCAATTTTGGAATATGCAAATTAGTTTATGCAAATTAGGTAAAAGTTTCTAGACGGAAACGTAGACAAGGAAGTGTTACAAAACACATGAATATTTGACAGAAATTGGCAATGGAAGTTTATGCAAATTAGGTAACAAGAATTTTGTCAGTAGGGCGTCCCCGCCCTACTGTACAATAGCAGCCTATATATTTGACCAGTTTAAAGCATTAAATAACCAAAAACTTGCATATTCTCAAAAATGGAGCTTTCATAGTTTGGTGGTAACTCACAAATTGGAAAAAATGGAATTTTGAACAAGGATTGCCTTCGATTAAATTATGTTAGAGAGCTGAAACCTCGTATGCGAAGACAGGAAATAGGAATATCATGCCGAGATCATTTTTCAGCCATTTCAGTTACTGTTAAGCATGTCGAAAGAAAACTACTAAAAACGCACTATGATGAGACTTTTCAAAACTTACCATGCGATATATCAGTTGTTCTTGACTCAGACAGAAAACAAGGAAAAATGACCCTGCAATAGATTTCGGTCAATTCATATGTCAAATATGAAAACAAGATATTACTGGAAATATGATAAAACGTTGTTTAAAACAAATCTCCTTCAGTATTTAACGGTCAACGTAATTTGTACATAGCTAAATGTTGGTTTGCCCTTACAAATGCGTGGCCAAAACGAATTGATTTTGTTATCTTAAAATAGTGAAACTGCTTGGGGGAGAAGGAAAATGGGTGAGGCGGAGATATTCATTTCCAAATATGCTTATAGACGCGTTGGAAATTGCGGTGAGGGCGAATAACGTTATTTTATTTGTACTCCCCCTTTTGTAATTTTACTCCCCCCGCCCGGGCATAGGTGTGGCTGGCGAAAAAAGTGGAGATGGGGGTTTGAAAACAGTAGTGAGGGGGTTTTGGCAAAAAAAGGTGAGGGGGTTCGAAAAAAGTCGATTTGGGTGGAGGAGTAAGAAAAAGTTTCGAGAGGGGTAGGCGAAAAATCGGTTTTTCATTAAAAATTTGAAACATTTTCTCAATTTTCAGCTATTTTTAGCGATTTTTAAGGTAATTAAGCGAATTTTAGCAATTTTTCGCTGATTTTTTGAAAATTTTCAAATTTTTGGCTAAAAATTTGCAAAAATTTAGGTAGGAGGTTAGAGATTTTTAGCGGGGGGGGGTCGGCGTCGACCGAAGGCCGGTTTGGGGGAGGGGTAGAAAAAATTTGAGGGGGGAGGGTCTGCGACACCTCCATTTGGAGGGAAGGGTCCCCCCCGCCCCCATCCCCCCCCCCCCCTAACACACCTATGCGCCCGGGACTCTTCACGCCAAGAATATGTATGAATACTACTATTATGGGTTACTTTAAGTTGCCAATTATCCACAGTCATTAAATTTGCATGATGAGCGACATTAAACGAAAGAAGTTCCATTTCTGGTGAATTTCTATTTTTCGATGCAGCAGGTATAGCTGCACGCTGTCCGCTCACAGAAAGCAGTCTGGTTCGAGCATAAGAATCAAAAAGTTTAAAAATTTTTATTTTTTCAGTTTTAGTCTGGATTGTGTCCACTTATGGTGGTAATAACAACTTATAATGGTAACAAATTCAAAAAATACTTAAAATTAAAAACTCAGCATTACCATTTTTCGTCAAATATATATGGAAGTTTGGTCAAAAAATTTTGTTCATACACGATTAAAAGTTTTACCAACAATATTGGTAACCTGGTAAGGTCGTCAAGCTATATTTGTCATTTGGATTATTTACTAGAAAGTTAGGGTTTAAAATACGGTAAACGATACCAGCACCTTAAGGTTCATTTGTTAAAGCAAAGTGACATATGTTAAAGCAGTGTGAAGTACTATGTGCGTACCTCTGTAATAAACTATTATGTCGGACCTCAATAAATGATTGCAGATGCGTATTCAGTGTGTGAGGCTTAGGTCTTAGCCAAATATGAGAGAGAGCTAGAGAATGCAGGTGTAGACTAAGATAGTAGAATCCAGCTGCGACCGTCCCTATAGTTGACACTAGAAGAATAACCGCTAGACTAATTTACTGTGACCAACACAAATACTTGAACAGTTTGTGCACAACTAATGTGAAATATAGAGAATACGAGAAACGGACATAAAAGCGTACAAGAGCTCTTCTACAGGGAGGGTTTTACCCTGCTCCCACGCGTTCAGAGCCAGTCCCCAACTAACCTTCCACCCAAACGCCCAACCTACTAACTAACTAAAAACTTCACTTTCCCTTGCTTCGCAAGCCACAGCCATAGCTAATCCCAAAAAGAAATCACAGTTATCGTTCTTGAATAAAGTATTGTCGAAACTATTCGAAGTTGGCTAATTTCGTCAAGTAGAATATACTTTTCAATACAAACATAAAGCTGGCGCCAACTATATTTTAGTGCTGCGCTGTTGCGCAGACAATCCAGAGTCCCATAATGGATAATATCCCACAGCAGAGTAACTAGCATACATGTGCTTGGGGGGGGGTTTCACCCCCCCCAGACCTGGAGCTCACCTCCCCCAGAAGGGTCCCTCACCCCCCCCCCAGAATCCAGATTTTTCCGGTTTTTTGGGCAAAAAACCGGAATTATTCGGTTTGCCGGCGGCCGCCGGCCGCCGGCTCACCCCCCCCCCCCCGAACTTCCCCTCCTGCACATGACTGGTAACTAGCATTAGCATTATGCTTTTCCATCGTGTGAGTCAATATTTGGGTTTTCTTATTCTCGTGGGCTGTTCGACTTGAGCCTGTTGCTCGAGCTAAGCTCTTTTGAACTTGAGAAATCAAATAAAAATCAATGAAATGAACCATATATACATTCAAGTAATGTGTTTTAGGTATTACAGACTTTTATTTAGTCATTTATAGTATTCAGCATAGTCGTTATTTTACTGCACGTCGCAATTTGTGATAATTTCGCTAATTTTTAATTTTTTTCAGGCAGACTCAAACATGATCTCAGATATCATTGACGCGAACGAGGAGAAGGAACCTTTCACTCAACAGATCAGTCAAGCCCTGAGCCGGCTCTGGGCGGACAGCGGAGTTCAGGCCTGTTTCCTTCGCGCCAATGAATACCAGCTGAATGACTCAGCAGCCTAGTGAGTACTACAAAAAAGGTTTGACTTTTTGAAATAATTTTTGATTTTCGTCACTTATTTTAGTTTTATTATTTTCAATAACTACAACCTTACTTATAGTAGCTGAATGCCTCAGCAGCCTAATGAGTAGCAAAAAAACTTTTTGAGCTTTTCAAAAAAGGTTTGATTTTGTCACTTATTTTAGTTTTATCTTTAATAATTGCAATATTTATAGTAGCTGAATGACCCAACCTCCCATTGAGTAGTACAAAAAACTTTTTGACTTTTTATCACACATATTTTATTTTCATTATTTTTAATGGTTACCTTGTTTAAAGTTTGTTTTTTTATTAGCTTCTATTTTCGTTATTTTACTTTATTAAGTTCAAACGTCAGTGTTTCAGTTTCTACTGACAGACTGCGTAATACAAATAGAACCACCTGCTAATTAACTGACGTCAAGTCGGCAGTAATTAGCGGTTCAGTCATATATTGAGCGTTCCAGGAATAACCATAAATTAATAGACACAAATCCTATTTCAAAGGGAATTTATTAACTTAGTGCTGTTTAATGCAGACATGAATGCACTTTTTTGCGAGATTTTCAGGTTTTTGCTGCTACGGTTGTGCGTTGTTCAACAGAAATAAAAAAAACTGAAAAACCAACTTGACTATGAACACTGCTCATTCCTAATGTAATGATTAATTAAGAATTAGCTACAAAAGCGATGTCATTGCGGTGAAGTCTGTGCTTTGTTTCAGCTTTCTGAATGAGCTTGAAAGAATTAGTTCAACCGACTACCTGCCTACTCAGGACGACATGCTGCGGTGCAGAGTCAAAACGACCGGTGTCGTGGAGGTCCACTTTCAAATGAAGGGAATGAAATTTAGGTTGGCAATAAGTTTCCTTCTTAATATTAGAAAAAGGGTATTTTTCCAATGATTAATAAGAAGAAAGAACGCCTAGTCTCAGTTGATATTTTGTGGAAGAAGATGTCGAAGTGGATTGAGATGATATTTAATCTCTCAAGATAACTGTGTAGTCTCGTTTCTGACAGAACTGGTGTTATCCAAAAATTATCTGAAAAAATATTGTTGTTAATGGGGGGCACCGATTAGAATGAGAATCAAAACCTTCAAAGTTAGTTTTAGTGGCCACTGGCCAGGAAGCAAGGGTCCTACTATTTTGGGTCTAAGATGCTCTAACCTTTTTCAGCGTTGTAGAGGTGCTTGATCTTAAGGAGGATAAACTTAACATTCTTTAATGTAAGGAAAGTTGAGTGTTGACGAAAGCTTCTGTCAGTATTGACTTTGGCTTTATCTTAGCTAAAGAGGATTTGTTAGGGATTAGTTCGCACGTTCGCTGTATATAAGCTTGACCCGTAGGTAGGTTTATGTTATTTCAGGGTATTCGATGTGGGTGGCCAGAGATCAGAGCGAAAGAAGTGGATTCACTGTTTTGACGATGTGAACGCTATAATCTTTGTAGCTGCCTTAAGCGAATACGATCAAGTCCTTTTTGAAGACGACACGACAGTATGTTAGCAAGAACAGGATGTATTCAAAAATAAATTTAATTTTACCCTAAAAATCTGAAGTAGCATACATACGGTACTCTAAATTGGTTTTTTCTGCATTAAAAATTTTGTGGATTGAAGGCCTATAATCCCAAAAGAATTATGCACCTTACGAACCACATCTGAGTGAACAAGTCCAAGTGAGTCCAAGAAGCTTACGACTGGCTAGAAATTTGAAATTTTACTTTGATTTACATTTTACTAAATTATCAGTAACCAGCAATGTTGACAATAATCATTTTATATTTTTGATAATCATAATATCAATAACGCTTTAGAACCGTATGCATGAATCGCTGAGGCTGTTTGACTCAATCTGTAACAACCAGTGGTTTCTGAAGACGTCCATGATCCTGTTTCTGAATAAGAAGGATCTTTTCTCCGAAAAAATAGAAAGAAGTCCCATTACAATTGCATTCCCTGACTACGACGGTAAATAAAAAGCAATGAAAATTAACAAATAAATCATTAAATAAAGTACTGGAAATTTGGATAATTGTCTTCAAAGAGGAACTGCAGGAAGGTGTTACCTTACGCTTCCGCAACTAAGCTGGTATTCGAACTAGCATCTAGGTTTATTTTCTTTTTATATAAATCTGTCAACTAGGTATGCGAGTGTGCCAAAATTTATTATAACTTTAATGTTTCAGGGCCAAATACCTACGAAGCTTGTTCAGAATTTATCACTGACCAATATGTTGGTGTTAACACGAATCCTAATAAACAGGTAATTAACTCTTTAAGGCAAATTTAAAAGTGATGGCGAATATTGAGATTTTGTCTACGGGGCAGATGGCCAGTCGTTCGATTCCTGCCGGCGCTAATTATTTAGTTTTATCTCGACAGCTACTCACCATATTCGCTCTAATTTCTCTCCCATACAATTGGTTTCAATGTTAAGTTGTAGGTATCCACCAGTGCCCTCTGCAGGGTTTTTAATCCGGATCCACCAAAATTTGGTTGAAGCTCTATGTCTAAAAAGTGTTCACGATAAGGTAACCGCTGCTAACGCTTTCATTTTTAATATTCAATGTCAGTATTTCTTTTTATTTTTTAGGTATATAGTCATCAGACTTGTGCTACGGATACCGGTCAAGTGAAATTTGTGCTTGACTCTTGCATGGACATGATTATATCTCAAAATTTACAAGGGTGCGGACTGTACTAAGAGTGCTACTTTTTATAAATATATATATATATAGAAATCTCTCTTGAAGGCGGTTGATCTATTTTTCTTTGTCTTGTCAAATATTTAACATTGACTCTGTACATTATATCTGGTTATATAAGCTGCATTATTTTTTAAATTTATTCCTATTTCTAAAATTCTTGAAATTTTCATTTGTTTCATACAATATATAGTCTTTCCATCCGAAAAATTTCAGAAAATTATACCGATTTACAATTCACAATTTTGTATCCACGGTAGAGACCTGCACGGGCCGAATTTTTACGGCCCGTCCCGGCCCGGCCCGTAAAAAAATTTTCTCGGCCCGCCCGGCCCGGCCCGTGAAAGGTTTCGGCCCGCTCGGCCCGGCCCGTCAAATTTTTCGGCCCGCCCGGCCCGGCCCGCGAAATTTTTCATTCTTTCAGCAAATGCAAAATTTCAAAAAATGCCAGATTTATTACTGAAATTCAGTTTGAAGTCTCTATGTTGTAATAGCAAAAATTTACGTCAATGAATTGAGAGATTTGACATTAATTTTGAGAATAAACTTTTGCAATTAATAGTTTAAATTGCGTTTTCCAAATTTAAACATTTTGAAGTGCTGTTTTGAATGTTATGAACCCCAGGGTTATGCTGGACAACATCTGAAACGATAAAGGCCAGTTCACACTAGGCAACTTTGGGGTAAGGTAGTTGAAGCAACTTGGTTGCTTCAACCAAGTTGCTCAAAAGTTGCCCAATGTGAATGTAGTGGCAACTGAGAAAAAAGTTGCCGCAACCAAGCTGCCGCAATCGGGCGATTGGGCGATTTCTAGCGGCAACTAACACGTTGATTGGTCGATACAAATTATAAAAATAGGCGCGCTAGAATTCCTGCATAATGATAGGTTGTTGCTTCAACTAGTTGAATCAACTGTTTGTGCAAGTTGCTGCAACTTTTTCGTGTGGGAACTGACGTTGCGGCAACGAAGTTGCTCCAAAGTTGCCTAGTGTGAACTGGCCTTACTTTTTGAGTGTCTTTTCACGATTCAAAAAATGAGCATAAGCATTACTGATTATACAGATAACGCTAAAATTTGAAGAATATCCAGCATTTATTTAACAATTTAATCGACTATTTAATTTAAACAGAATACACGGTAAAACATTTATGAAATGAAAATGCTGAAACTAATTCCTGAAAAGAAGTGTTAATGTGTACGAAATATGATCAAAAAGCACAAAAGCTTTGAAGGTAAACATTTGAGTTATTTTTCATTAGTAAAATCTCGCAAAAATAATTTGAGCAGGCCGGAAACTCGGCCCGTGGCCCGGCCCGGCCCGTGAGCTTCGGCCCGCGGCCCGGCCCGGCCCGTGAACTTTGGCCGTTGGCCCGCTCGGCCCGGCCCGCGGGCCGGGCTGGGCCGGGCCGGGCCGGGGCGCGGGCCGTAATGCAGGCCTCTAATCCACGGCACGATGTAAAATCTTTAATTATAATAATTAATTGTATCTGTATCAGTGTTTCAACCCTTTATTTGATATAACTGTGAAGCTATATAAATATTTTGTCTAATAAAATGATACTGAATAATAACGAATTATCTATACACATGGACTCCTATATACATGAAATATGAGCTTCTTAAATAGAGACAATGATCGATTTTATCGCTTGCTTAGTAACCAAAATGACAGTGCATAGACGGACTTATTGAAGTGTAAAGATTTGGTTCCGTCCGGGAATCACGGACCTACCAAACCAATCTAGCATAGTGTTATATCGGGAAAGAGTGCTTCAGTAACCAATCTTAGTTTCAGTTTCAGTTTTGGTCGGTGGACGAAAATAGTTCAGTTTCAGTTTAACTTTCAGTTAGTTAAGTTCAGGAAAACAAAATAATTTCAGTTTCAGTTTAGTTTCAGGCGGAGTTTCATTTTCAGTTTCAGCTCATTCAAAAATGTGCAGTTTCTAGGCTTCAGCAATAATATAAAACATATATTCATGTCTGTTTAGACTCCGATTGCAGAATATTAACAAAATAGTGGCTTAAAACCTTCAAATTTTCATGTTTTAAGATCTTCGTGTTTCATGATTTCAGTTTCAGGTTTTTCTTCAGAGCAGTTTCAGTTTCCGCTTGAGTTTCAGACGGCGGCCTAAAACAGTTTCAGTTTCGGTTTCAGCTTCGCGTCTCTTCCTAAAATAGTTTCAGATTAACAGTGACTGAAGCTGAAACCTGTACAACATGAAACCTAGTTTCGGTTTCAGTTTGGTTGAAACACCACTAAGTGAAACATTAGTGCTCTCCGTCCGAGGTTCTAATTTTCTGTAAGATTCATCTGGTTGTGTCGAATCGAATCGTTTGTGTTTGGTTTGTCGCAAAGCACTGGTTTAAGCTGTTTAGTCCATGCATGGGAGGTGAATAAATTTAGCTCACGCTAGAACGTAACTAAAAAATTCAATAAAAAGTAAATGAAATAAATTACATAATAAATAATTCAACAAATTTATGAATTTGAACCGTTAAGCGTTAATCCAATCATGTTGGTCTCAAAGGGGAGTATTCAGTCCACATAGGTGACGGCATATGCAAATTAGTAGTTCTTGTTAAATAATTTTCATCAAAATTAATACCATTAATAAAGCAAAACAGTTTTGTTGGCCTTCTGATTTTGAAACAAAACAACATTTTGTTGCGAAGGTGGGAGAATTCTTCGGGACAAACATATATCCTTTTTACCTCACTTGCAACAGATTTTTCGGACTATCGACAAGAAGCAAAACATGCCGCACAAACACCTATAAAATATATGAGACAACGTAACGGTGGCATCGATTTCCAAATTAATTTGGCAGCACGTTGTTTCAGCTCTAACACGGGATCTCAGGGATTGAATGTTTTCTCTCTTCATGTAATAAAAAAGGTCAAAAGTATTAAATTCTAAATTTTGAATGAGTATGATTTCTTCTCCGCTTTCTTCAATGTGCTGATAAACCAAGTCTCAGCAGATGCTGGCGGATGCCGTCTGAAATTTACACTTCGCCGCTAGTGTTTTAGAATTGCCGGAAGGTCGGCGGCTTTTGAGCAAGCGGCCGGCCCGGCTGAGTCTCTGGCCCGTCCTGCCGTTGGCCGAACACAAAATGTTTACAGTGAGCGCTGCAATTTGAGCAGAGTAGCAAATGTTTACAAAACAAATCCAAGACTTACCCAAATAATACAGTAAAATGTTATTGTAATGCATTATATAAATATATTGCAATTTTCCAGCCCAGATTGCCTTCAGAAACTGAAAATATGTGTGGGCAGCACCCGGCCACCCGCCGGCCCGCCAAGAATGAACAACCTGTCCATTGACGCTTCTAGGTGGCCGCTTCAACCCGACTGTTCTAAAGTACTATTAACCGCCACATAGACAGCAAATCGCTTTTTCAGAGTACTTCCCGAAAGATCCGTGAATACACCCACGGCTTGAATAACAATCATTGGACTCTCCTTCACGAGCATTTCTTTCCTTTTGTGTTCCCGTCCAGCGAGCTGGTAAAATTAGCGCTGAGCTGAGCTGAGGAACCTGGTTAGCGGTAAAATGCTTACCGTACGCAGGGTTAATAGACTTCATTCGATAACTGAGTGAGTGAATATTTAATGTGAAGAGTGCTAGTGCTTTTTCGAGAGCCAGATCTTTTCCATTTTTCCACTAGCAGCCGTTGGCAATCGCAAGTCCTACTTAAGGCTAGTTTTGTCTACGACCTATTATCTGATCGACAAGACCGCCGTATTCACACTGTGCAGCCAAGGCTCGCAGCTCAAGCCGTTGGGATGTGACTGCTTTTCGTAGCAGTCGCTTAACGGTTCCGCTGCCCTCTTTCGTGAAATTCCAAACGGCCCGCTACCAGATTTACCTTAGTGTCGAAGTGCTCCCTTAGAATCCTCATGGCACCTCCAAGGTCTGCATAGTGCAAAATGGAGGAAATCCCATCCTTCCCCCGAAGCAACTCAGGTATTTCTGATTCATTTTAGATCTATATATGTTCTCCTTGATGTCGTTTCATCTCTAAGGTCTGATGATTGACCTTTTCTTGCCACGGGAGCTGTTAAAGATTTTGTAATAGGCCTATTTCAACATTGCGTTAGGGCCTTTTCGCGCGCGAATTGAAAGAGTAGAGTTACAATTTTTTAACTAGCTTAACCCTGTAGGATAGTTAAAATGAACTGTTTAACTCTTTTAACCCAGTGCGCGAAAAGGATTGAGTTAATTTTACCTCTTTTAGCTCGTTTAGCTCGCTGCGCGAAAAGGCCCTTAGACTCCGAACTGTTGAGCTATCCCTCCAACTGCAGTGAGATAGCTGTGAAAATCATTCGCTACCAGTGCCTCCAAAGGCTGGCAAGGAACCAGGGTTAGCTGGTAATCTGGTTCCATCGCAAAAACGACTCGTCGCCAATCTTGAAATGCCGAATCTTAGAGTTTAACTGTAATACTTAACGTGTTGCTGAAACTATCCCGAACCATGTCTGCTATCAGGACGCTTTTGCCCTGATCATGAATAGCTAATTTCTGAGAAATGATTTTTCTAAAAAAGCATTGCCCGCGTTAAAAAAGTAAGTATCCGAGTATAGTTGACGTAAGTGACATTAGGGTCTGTACCAAACTTTTACTGAATCAACTTTGTTGCTAAAACTTTTTCTTATCAAGCGCTACAGTACCCACGTTCGGTTTCTAAAATTAAGTGCAAAATGCTTCGTCATTGTAACAGCGAAATTGTGACTAAGAGTACAGTTTTCGATATTACAGATTTTATGGATGATAAAACTTAATGTTACAGTTTAAAGGTAACGATGTAGGCTTTGTTTACCCATGCTTTGATCATATTTGTTGACAGTTCGGATATGACAAGCATTTTGACACCATTCTAATGACTCTTAAAGTAAAGTTATTCATGTTAATCTACTTAAGCGACAAAAGTTTTAGTCAACTTTATGGTTAGACTTGACAGTATATTTAGTTTGCTGGTTTGCTGTCTGAGACACCCTTTCTCTAAATTAAAGTTTTTCTGAAACCAAGTTCTGCTGTAACTTGTACTGTTCGAATTTGAATACCATGCTGTTCTCCACAGTTTTTCTGATTTCACTTTCAGTGATATCCTTGTCGGGTAAGTGTAGTGTACAGAAATTACATCACGTTTTATGAGTATTTTGTATAATATTCGTTATTAATGTTCCAAAATTTATTATTTCATCTTTAACCAAGTTTAATAATCTAAATGCTGTGGGCCTGATCCCTACCTCTTGCCCGAATTTTCCGGGTTCCGGGTGTTGAAGTAACACTCGTTCACTGATTTTGTAGTCTTTGTGATGTTGTCTAAATTCGGGGAACGTGAATCTGACGTGCTTCTAGCCGATTTTTAAGAACACATTAAAAATTAAATATTTAAATTTTATTTTTTAAAAAGTTATACAGGAATTTTGTGGCTCCGAACAAACGAATCTGATGTCAAAAATTGGGCAGTTCTCGATGATTTTTGCTAGTTCACTAAAACTTAAAACAAGCTAAAAATTTAATATAGCTTATAAATCGATAAAAGTCTGAATGTTCAGAATCAGATCCCCTCTTGAAGTGGTCCTCCTTCAAAGTCCCAATGGTCCTTTTAAGAAACTTTAAAACTAGAATTGCCAAATTTTAAAATGTTACTGCAACCAACCAGAAATCTATTGAAATGAAGCCATGCGAGATTTGGCTAAAGCCCGGTTCACACTAGGGAACAAGCACAGGCACAAGCACAAGCACAAGCACAGGCACAAGCACAGGCACAAGCACAAGCACAAGCACAAGCACAACCGGTTCACACCATTGAAAACTGGCACAAGCACAAGCACAACGCAGAGTTGAATTCAGTTTAACTTTTTGCACAAGCACAACGCCCGCAGCCAATGAAAATTGTTTTGCACTATGCACAGAAGGCGTGGCCAAGCTGAATTTCAAATTCTATTGGCTATGCTTGTGCCCTAGTGTGAACGTTTTCATCTTGTGCCTGTACTTGTGCTTGTGCTTGTTCTTGTGCTTGTGCGCTTGTGTGAACCGGCCTTAAGTTGATCACGTTTTAGGAATGGGATGGGAGGAGAGAGAGTTTCGAATTCGGGGAAAGGTTACTTATTTGATCCAGTGAACTTACGGTAGAACTAAGGCTGCATTTACTTGGTATAAAATTATTGTCTTTTTCTTAAATATCTTAAATTTCTTAAATAAATTTCTTTTTGGTTGTCAATGTTGCTGAGACCCTCGGATTAAAAATTAATAGTCTAATCTAATTTTCGCGAGGGGTTTTCATTGGTATGTGTTTGCAGATTATATGCAATTTCATTTTAATAGGTTCATTCTGTTATTAACCAGGTTCGGGGGGTCTGATTGATTTTATGCACTGTCCATCAAATTATAAGTCAGCTGCGACCAATTCTAGTCCTACTACCTAAAGCTGTAATTTATCACATTTAGGGATTGCTGAATCTGCGCAGAATGTGAAGACTTGCTACACCTGTGCGTCAGAGGCGTGGCAGAAAAAGTGGATATTATCAGGATTTTTGAAGCTGGACGCAAAACAGTACAACAATTATTGTAGCGATGTCACTTGTGCAGCATTTAGTGGTACGGATCAAGAGAATTGCAAGAAGTGGGTCACAGATTCTGCCACGACGAGTTGCACAGGAGCATGTGTGACTTACATGAGAACCTTTGGTAATATCAGTTTGTGTCATTGTTTATCAGTGTGAATTACACCGGCTTGAGATGTAAGTCGGGTGAAAAATGTAACTGAAATTTAAATTACAAAAATATAACTAAATGAAATATAAACATTGATTGATTAACATCTAAAACAACTAATGTTGCTGGAATGTTTGAATAAAATTTAACATTTCACTGAAAGCCAAAACTTTATGTATTCGGCAGAAGATTATATATGCAACTGCAAGAGTACCTTCTGAGCCTCCGTAGCCGAGTGGTTGTTCACTCGCTACAAAGTGGAGGATCATGTCAAGTCTAGAGCTTGGAAAAAAATAAGCTCTAGCACCCAATTTCTGCTATCCCCCCTGTTGGCAATTCACCGAGATTCCAAGGGGTGGCCGCCTTATGGTGGAGCTGCCGCGGTGGGCTTATTGCATAAGCAGCAATAGGCACATCGCCGGCCTTGTCAAACGCCTCGGTTAATTGCGAAGGCAATTAGTCGGTGTCAGTTCCCCTCCCCAGTCAAAAAAAAATCAAATTCGTGCAGTACTGACACCACTCCTAACCGGCGTGAGCTAACTGGAGTGGGGCGAACTAAAAAAAAAAAGAGTACCTTCATTTCTGCAAATGCATTTCTGCATTTCTACATATAGTATGAATTTTTGTCAAATCTGCAGTTAAGTTTGAAAAGACTTTAACTTTAGGCTTCACGTTAATATCCAGTAATATAACTTATTTTAGAAACTGGCGTTCCGGAATTTATTCGTGGTTGCCATCCCCATCTCACCGGTTTGTCCAGTTGGAGAGTTGAACAAGAATTTTGCGAATACGGAAAAGATGTAAGAATCCCTCATTTTATTTTATTTTCTTCTTTTACATATTTTCAACCTTGCATAGAAAACTTTCTGCGGCTTTCTGCGCACAGATTTTCCCATGAAGGCAAAGTTTGATTCTAAATTGGTGACAGAGTTTGATCGTCAGGCCCATTTCAAAATCTAAAATATCAAAATATTTGTGATATTTGAACTTTATCCTTGTTGAAAACTCATCAATAGAAAGCACAGTTCAATCAATCAAGAAGTCACACTCACACAGCCTGCAGGAGCCGGTATCCTTAATTTGAGAGTGTTTCTGGACATTTGCCAACTATTCCTAAGGAGAAATTTCTTGATTTTTTTCACAATTTCAATTTTCCTATGTAATTGTTTAGGTTTACTCAAATTGAACTTTATTTTTCAGATGCAAATAAACAGTTCTCCTGAAGAGACACCTGCTGAGGCAACTTCCTATCTTCATTTCTGCATCACCGACACATGCAATAAAAATACTGCTAAAAGTAAAGACGAGGTCACTACTCTTGGGAGCAGTTGTCAAGGAAATCCCAAAAGACCGTCCAAACAAGAAAGTAGGTTAAAGAGTTGAACTAGGTGTACGACTAAACTGAATTAATAATCTAATGTTAACCAATTATTATTAGATTCATACATTTGCATAGGGTCGGTGGGTCCTGGAACCTGGAGGGTGGGTTTGCCCCAATGACATTTTAAGTGGCCTGTATTGTATTGGAAGTAAAAATTTTCGAGAGACTTGCAGCTTATGAAAACATCAATTCGCATTTTTTTTTGAAAAGGAACCCTAATTTTATTAAAATTAGCGATTTTTTGAAAATTTGCAAAAAGCCTTCAATTCTTAGAACAATTTTTCAAAATTTTTAACCGATTTTCAGGAGAAATTGAAAGCTTCAATCAAAATCAACCTGCCCCGGCAAAGCTAGAAGGTTGTTAAATTTTGTGAGAAAACTATTTTCCCGGGCATTTTACTTATCCCTTTCCCAGTTTATCCTTTGTCCCTGATGCCGGTATAGCTGCATCTTGTATGGGCTAGGAAAGCTAAACTTAATGATGATTTATTTAATGTTATTTTTATTAGATTAGAACTAGATTCAATTAGCAATGAGGTTAAATAAGTTCTGAATTGGATAAGTCAGATGTATTAATTTAAAATTGATAATTTGTCGAGCACATACAAATGTTTGTGGGCGATGCTTCATATTTACATTCAGCTACTATATAATAACTTGTAATACGCAACAACTTATATATTACAACTTTTGGTATACTCGTTTCACCCCTTTCAGGCTTAAATGTTGAAAGTAAGCACAGTTTGTTTATTTTATTTGTATTTTTCTAGTCACCAAGTGTGTCCAATGTGCTCCACAAGATTCCAATTGCAAATCGACCGATGATGATTCCAAAAACGCTTGCTCGGGTAAAGCCAACTGGTGTAGAAAAGTGAAGGTGGACTTTGGAAGTAAGAATTGCAGCAAGCAAGCATGTTGTTAGACTAATTTCTAACAGTTTTAAACAGACAATTCGGACTTAGTGCGGGCCTTTCCTTTTTACCTTTTTATTCGGATTCAATTCCCGCCCTGGACACTTTTCTTCACATCGTTCCGTCCTAACTTCAACCTTTCTAACACTTATTGCCTAAGATTACCAATTAACATTAAATTTAACTGGTTGACAATGTTACCATTCTATCTAGATTTTTACCCCAGCCAGCGTAGTCGGCGAGTTTGACCATTAAATTTTGAAGTTGTGAGCTTGTCTACCAGGAGCCCTATATTCTGACCGTGACCGTGATTAAATGTCTCGTGAGTCGTAACGCGAATTGCTAATAATTAACGTTTTATATGTATATAATTCTCCTTGCGGCATCGAATTTTCACAAGTAGTGAATCGAATCCAAGTTTTTTTTTTCGCTACGTGCCACACCCCAGTCGCTTTCGCCTGCAGGGGTAGTGCCGGATCCAATTTTATTTTTTTTAAATAGGTGAGGGGAGAAAGGTCCGGCACTGAATAATTGCTTTCTGCAATTATCCGAGGCGTCATCAAGGCTACTGCCGCAACAGAAGTGAACACGCTGCTAACTGTGCATTCGTGCTCACCCATTGGCTCCACCAAGAAGGGTTTCCCCTCCAAGACGGCCAATTCCTTGCAAATCTCGGACATCACATAAGAAATTATATTGGGAGGGAGGGGTGGATTCTGGTACATCAGCACCATATTCTTTTAAGAAAAATGACACTGGAGCCGACAGCTACCAGAAAAGATTAAATTCTTGTGGTAATCGCGAAAAGTCAAAAATTGATTAATTTTTTTAGGGATCCTTAGGATCCAAACTTTCATGTTTGTGGCCGAATAATGCAGATGGTACATTCTCCCAATCTGATCAGCCTAATGTGTTGCGTATTACAATATTCCAACAGTCATTTGTTAAATATTCCTAGATTGACAGAAGACCCAGGGGCACCTTTTTCAACCCCCAAGCCAAGTGTCAAAACCCAACTAACAGAAAAACTGACCTACATACCTACTGTCGTTTACTAATGTAAATTATTCATTATTTAACCAAATAATATTATATTGACAAAAGACCCAGGGGGGCCTTTTTCACCCCCTAAGCCTAGTGTCAAAATTCCTTCCTACTTTAAGGTGTCCTACTTAAACTTAACCCTATCAGCCTCCCAATTAATATCCTATCATTTCGCAATACAGCACAACCGTCTTTACAACTACAGTGCCCAACTGATCTCAAAACTACCAAAACGATCATTACACTATAATTAGAAATATTGGATGAAACATTAATCCAGAAAAATCTAATTCTATAACAAGTTTACTTAGCTTAGTTTCCTTAGAAGTCTGGCTTGCCAATGGCCGTTAAAAAGCGGATCCTGCCGGCGATCACATCCAAAAGCCATTTGTAATTGCCATGTTTATCCAGATTATTGCATGTTTTCCAGACAACCAACCACCCACTTGACTAAATATCATGTCATCATTGTCTTCCGAGCCTATAGCGTCCGTGGACGGATCGGAATTTCCCAGGGCTAACATTCTTTCGTAATCTCCAGAGACATAGTTTCGCCAATATTTGCTGGTTCGTAGAGCCTCTTGCTTTGATGGCTGCATATTGAACATAAATCCAAAAATTTTCTTATTTGAGCACCCTCGAATCCAAGTGTATACCATGTGGTCTAATAGCTGCTCCCTTAACTCCAGGCCGTATGTTATACCTCATTTTTCTTCAAAGCCAGGAGCCTTTCATCAAATCACAAGAACCATATGTATTAGCCCTAATCTTACTGTTGTCATCACGAGCGCCAAAATAATTATCAAGCAACCAAACTCTCAAGGACCTCCACCTTTTGTAGGCATCTTACAAAGACAAGGAACGGTCGTTAAATGTGAAAGGTTGAAATCGAGCTTAAAACATGTGAAGCAAAGTGTCCAGGACGGCATAGAAACTGATGTGGTTGTTTCGCAAACTCTCCGCAAACAAGCACTCTAACCGCTTAGAGTTCCCGGACAGCGAGACAAGTCCAACCCTCCAATTTCAGTCGTTAGAAGTTTACACGAACTGCTGATACCTACTTAAACTCTATGTTTGTTATAGGCGACAATGTTTATCAGAAGAGCTGTGCCGCCGTCAACATTTACGGGGATACCATTTGCAAGAGAATCGATCAGACCATGAAAGTCACCACCTTTCCCCTGCCGTCGCCCTTGGAACTGACTCAGGAGCAGTGCTATTGCGGGGAAGACGACTGCAACGGAAGCGGCGGATTGCACATGTCAGCGCTGCTGATTGCAGGCGCAGCAAGCGTCCTCTATCTGATAAAAGCCTGGCTACTCTAATCCTAAATCGCACTATTATTGTTGTTGTTTTTATTGCTTTTTACGATTTATTGTAGAGCTGTTCTATACTTTGTGGCTGGAAAACTTTATTGAAAATGTGTAGCCGAATTCGATTAGAAAAATAAAATTCTTTTGTCCCTGTTTCCATAAGTGTTTTTAACGGAAGCCTTTTGTCATCTATTTACAGATCTCTTGAGTTTTGAACAAAACTTCTCAAACTTTAGAAGACCCAGCACTACACCAAGCCATGTAATGATATAAAGGGCTTAATGTTGTAAACTATTTGCTGCTGCTTGTATTGTATAAATATTGTTATTAGAATTAAAATTAAATGCCTAAGCCTAACAGACTTAGAACTTTTAGGTATAGGTCAATTTGTTGCACACCACCGACTTGAAAAATTCCCCAAAAGCTACAATCAGGTATCTTTTGCTTTGACGTCGACGGCCAGCCAACAACATAAATTAATCAACCAACCAGATCTGTGCTGGCTGGTGGCCGGCCGCTGACTGACCCGCGTTGGTTCCTGACCGACCGGCCAGCCGGAAGGACCAAGCCAAAAGCCGTATCGGTGAACCACACTACTTCCACCTGACCTATACAGACAGGAGCTGACCTAGCATGTGCTGAATACAAAAACAAAGCAAAAACGAATAATCTTAAGATACTGAACTCGACACCGATCTGCTCCGCTGCTTGGCTAAAAGCAAGCAGCTTTTTAAGAATTTATTCAACAACTTTCCCAAGGCGTTTCGTAAGCCATGCTTAGCGAAGGAAGACTCAGCATGTTCGTCCCCATGTGGCCTCCAAAGAACCGGATCAATACCGTTATCAAACCGGGGTCACAACCGGAAGTTCACCCAAAAGGTCCAATCAGCCCAAAACCACAACCCATCAGACGGCCATGTATTCAAGTCCACATACGATGGCTGTTGGGGCTGATCCTGATAATAAGATAGGACCGAAGGAAGCCTACGAATGGAGCAGTTCGAAGAGGAGCGGTCGACCTCCGACTAAAGCCCCGGCTTAAAGGATAGTCAAAGGAAAAGCTACATGATTTCACTTGAGGACAGATGAGTCATTCTCAGCTAAGTCATGGGAAAACCTTGGTATTTTGTTTATCAAAACAAATTTAATAGACATGGGGGGTGAAAAAGGTCCCCCTGTGTCTGTTAAATCGCTGGTCAGTAGACACTTTAATACTGTGAAGTGTATACTACATACCAAACCAGTGATATATTAACATATTTAAATATTAACAACTCAAGCATATATTGATTCGGTTTTCATTTGTACTGATCAACGCATTTCACAGGCCGTCCAGAGGGGAGAAGGTACTCTCTGCAACCATGACAGCCGCAAACACGAAAGTTTTAAATGTTTAATGTAAAGATGCCATTCACATGAACTTTTAGAACGGACTTTTCATCTCTATCCTATCTGAGTGCTCGCCACTCCCTTCCGAATCACTTTCTGCAGCCATGTTTTTAGAATTTCAAGCTGTCGAGCAAGCTATGGTAGTCTTCAGCCATCTTAGTTGTACTTGACATGCGGGGGTCCGTGGTGGTTGGCCAGAACAACCATTGTTGACCTGGGTGCAGCTGAAATAACCGTACGTCTGACTGGCTTGGGGGTCATGTTTCTGTCCTTGACCTTCGCTTCTCCGCTTCTTGTCCGTATTTTTAAACGGTCTGCGGAGAGCAGCAACGTAATGGCCACTTTGTGCGCCGCTGTTGCTAGGCCCTTCTCAAAAAAGAATAATCTTCAAGGCGCAAAACGTTCAAATGCTGTTTAAATGTGCTCAATTTTAACTGTGCCACGCCTGCCCGCAACTGAAGTTTACAGTTTTACAGTTGGCGTAGAACCGAAAAAAAGAAAACCAAAAAAGAGCAAGAAGGTTCCTGTTTTCCGGCGCCAAACTCGTCGAATGGGAAACAAAGAGGACGAGGTACCGCTTCCGCTTATTCTTTGTTGACCGTCGCCGTCGTCGCCGGACTCTCAACCTGAAGGCCATACAAGGGCGCTAGTCTTCGTTTGACTCCATCAGTCATAGCTAGTATGACTTTCGCTTCGTTGCCTGAACGCCGTTGGGAGGCTGGAGCAAACGCAACCATCTCAGCAGATTACCATAGAAATAACCTTTTTCCATAGTATAAACAGCAGGAAGCGGAACTTCACTGTCGTTCCTATGAATTATGTAAACAAACTATAGAAACGAAGATCGCTATCACCAATGTGATCAATTTTGGATCCAAATGAGTTATGTAGTTTTGTGTCATCGTGCAGATCAGACAGGGACCTAGCCAAGTCCATGAGCCGAGGCCGTAAACGATGTGCGGATAGCTGAAAAGCCAAGATGGTGTCTACATTCTCACGACTTCCTTGTGCGGATAGCACCAGGCTATATATATAGCAAAAGCCATTTTTGATATGACTGATATACTGATATACTATGCAAGCAAGCGTCCTACATCTTTCAAATAGGAATGGACACTGGTTTGATATATATAGACTAACCTACAACGAAGTACAGAGGACCCAGCAGGATGCAAAGTAGATCTATAGATTTGTAAAAATTATGTCAAAGTTTGCATAAGATTACTGACTATGGAACGCTATTAACAACCGCTGAACCTTTCAAACAGTTAAAGCCGAAAAATTTAGGCAGTTGTCATTTACCTGTTCAATTTGATAGTCTCTAATAACCTGCTGGTGGTATAGGCTTAGCTAGCAAATTTGTGCAGCATTGCAACTAATCCCAAGAATACATTGTACGACAATTCCAGTGCCGGAATGGAGGGCGCCTTGGAAATGATCCTCCTTTGACTTTCAAATACAAGTTCTGTCAAGTTAAGTGCGCAACCTACCACCTCAGATTTTTCTTCTCAGTTTGAAGCGGAGCCAGCTAAACTCAGAACAGATCTTCAAAAACGACTGGTTTAGCAGGTCTCCTAACTCACTCCTAAATAGCTTGCACTTAGGAGAATCTCTTGTAACGTGGCTCGGCTCTCATTAATTAATCTAGTCGTGCCGTCAATTTTTATGCAAATGGTTCCAAGATGGTTTATTCTGTCTCTCAAAAATGTATACGCAATTAAAATTTAAAATATTAACACTAGTTTATTTAAATTGTTGCATTATTCGATACTTTATGTAATTTGGTCGGTGCAATTTAATCTAACAATTTCATTTTGGAATGGTTGAAAAAATAAATTGAATAATCTTCTACAACTATTTATATGTCAGAGACAAAACGTAGCCGGGCCTTTTCCAGATTACCCCCCTCCAGTGCTAAAATATTTACAACTTGACCAATCAAGATAAAATTTGGTATGGGTATGTTTTCAACAACGCTGATCTCAAATAAATTTTTGATTTAGCGATCGTTTGTTTTGCTTTGCCCCCGTTTGTGCTAGAAAGTTGCATTCATGGGGTTTCAGAATCTGGACACGAATCTGAAACATACCCATACCACATTTTAACTCGATTGGTCAAATTTTAAAACCTTTAGAACTGGTGGGGGCAATCTGGAAACGACCTTTCGATTTTTCAAAGTCAATTCTATCAATTCAGTGAGCATATAAAAATTACCTTGGGAGAAATTAAATTTGATCCTGACATAGATTTAGTATTCTCACAAACCAACCAATTTTACTTCAATTTGAACAAAAGCTGAAATTGAATATATTGTCTTTATTTTAAACGGGGTACGCCCTATTGCTCCCGTTTGCTTCAGAAGGTAATGAAATTTTATTTTATTAAATTCTTGAGGCTTGTATTCCTATATATTGCAGAGTTACTACCAGATGTTAGGCTTATGCAAAGCTAAAGTCATAAAATATTATTACCAGTTTTAATTATCTTTGGAGGCTTTCATAGAACGCTACTTCGACTACCGTAAGACCCTTGTTCCACCCTATGACAACGAAGTACATAACATAATAAGACATGCTTAAAATGGCATCTGAAACTATATGCAAAAATTATTTTTGTGACATTCAGCAATTATAATTCAATTCAATTCAATTCAATTCAATTCAATTCAATTGAACAAATATGGAACCAAATACTGGAACTCAAGCCTTCGACAAGGGAAGCAGGAACATTAAAGGTTGATAAGCCCGACATGGGAGTTCAGCCTTCCTAAAATTTTGCTATTATACACGGTGCCTGACGGCTTCTGTCTTGGACTTCTTCTTGGCCTTCTTGGTCCACCAGCCCCTCGTAAAAGCGCTACACTTCAACTAACCCCTCGACATGTCTTAGGCGAGGCTTGCTGTCGTTACTACCGGGCCAAAGCAAAACGCAATGAAAAACTAAAGATTTGCAGCAGAAAGCTATCTGAAAATCATTAAAACTGAAAGCTTCTACTACAATTGGTAAGACAATATTAATAGTATCTCAGGCAATATTTTCTAGTTTCTGGTTTCCTTCCACGATACTTGAACTTCTAACTTTGTGGATTGCCTTAAGTTTCAAATGCTGTCTATGAAGAAGTGAGTGCTACATAATTACTGTCATCATCAGTAAGCTTTTATAAACTAAAAAATAAAAACTTTTATATACATTAAACTTTAAAGACTAAAGAAATAGACTTATGTACAACCAACGCTGAGAAACCAGATGCCATTGGCAACTAAATGATCAATAATTCGCTGTTGAAGTAACTATTTGAATTTTTTGTGTTGAATCATTCTTTTGTTTAATTCGGAGTTCTGGACCAAAAGCCGGGGTAGACCCGGGCCTCCCCACCACGGTTAGCTGGCCTGCCCAAAACCCACCCTTGATGACTGGGTGGGACAGCTTAAAGCTTTAGGCTATAGACTTAAAACTTTATAGTTGCAACCGCAATCGCACTAACGCTCGTCTACGAACGGTGACGTTTTCAAACGCTACCACAAGAAGCATCGACCCACGGCGGGGCTTAAGTCCATCCTAAAAAAGGAATAATCACGACAAGGTTTCAGATTCGTGTATAAATACCCTGAAATTCCTACCTGAATGCAAATTTTAGCAAAATTAGGACAAACCACTTTGGTTCGCCTGAGGTTTTTAAAATTTTCAAAATTTTGCTACAGAACGATCAGAAATCGTTCAGATAATTTATAGACTCAAGCCAAAGTTGAGCTCAAAGGGTTAAGCTTTGCAAAGTTAGGCCAAGTGTGCACATATCCAATAAACACCAATTTTCAACACCACAAGAAAAGTGATTGCGAAAAATGGGGTGAGCCTGAAGAACCTGCATCTTCCGTCCCATGCAGTCGCCTTGTAGTCAGAAATCGTTCTTGGGCTAATGTTATCAACACTAAAACCTGGATTAAATTCATTTGTTAACAATACCCAAGTCCGGGTAAGCAACGTATGTATCCCGGGTATAAACGTTCATAACATTGGCTCCTGGAGTGAACATTTCTGCCTGGACAAATCTATTTTAGAAAATACATAATGGGACTGTAAACGTTCAGGACGATAACCAATTTCACAAACGGGTTTCGTCGTCGTGATATTTGATGCTCTAGAATTAGAATTGCTGTCAGAGCAATGATTCGATTTGCGGTCTACCCAATTTTAGATAAAAGTTCTTTGAAATTGTCCACGAAAAATTTCATTTTGAGCCGACTCTTCATTAAAGCTGTCCGCTGTTGCTTAACTCTTAAAAACAACTTTACACTCTTAAAAAGACTCCTGTAGAAATTACAGGAATTCTTGTAGTTCTCTACAAAAGTGCTCCTGTGCGGTCATTTACTAGCGGAGCTTCCTGTATTTTCCACAAAAGTAAATTTTGTATTTTTTACCGGTCTCTGGAATAGTAAAAATTACAGGAGTTTCCTGTAGAAAATACTAAGCAAACCTGTAGTTCTTATTACAGGAATTTCCTGTAGAAAATACTAAAGAAACCTGTAGTTTTGTTCAACTTTTTTTACAATCCTATATCAGATACCATACCAAACCTGTATGTTTTACAAGACAAAACCTGTAAATTTTACTGAAGCGACCTGTTAATTCAAAAAAGGGGGGCAGGTGTGGGGGGCGGCCGCTCCCAAAATATTTTCGGCAGGGAGCGGCCATTACAAGAAAATCACCCACTGGGTGTTGGAAGACAAAAAATTTGAAAAAATTCAAAAATTTCAGTCTTCAAAAATTATGACCACTGTCGCCCTTATATACAAAATTTGCGTTATCAGCGTATCGAGTACTTTCCTGTGAGCAAACCTGTAAACCAGTGAAAACTACAGGTTTCATTAGTACTGAATACTGGTCTAACTTGTAATCCATTCTACCAAAGTATGTCCGGTAAAAACTACCAACGATGACCTGTAGAAATTACAAGACTCAACCTGTATTTTCTACAAAAGCTTTTGTACTTATCATCTACAAAAGTGATTCCTGTAGTTTCTACAGGAACATTTCTAAGAGTGTAAATTCAAGATATATAAAAAGTTTAAAACACTAGATATATATAACCCTATCTGGTCAAAAACTGATTTCGCAAAGCAATGACCAAAACTTTTCCACTTCAAGTGAACGTGAGGACGGTTTCTGGTTTCAGTTTGAAGTCTGAGTGAACTAGACTAGACCGGTGCGTTACCAATTGACCAATTGAACCAAAGGGAACCAACAAACGAACATTATGTTTTTTGAACCCAAACAATGGTGCCATCATAGAGGGCACTGGAAATTTTAAATTGATGAAATGATCAACAGGAATGATAGATGGACAGAAAACTATCCCTAAATGGTAGAAGTAACGGAGAATTCTTCTACCCTGGTCAAGGTCTTGGTTTAAGAAACACACTGTATCAATAATCTATGATCAAACTCGTTTGGCTTAAAGTTTAGACTGCAACGTGTTACATAAATATATATGTTAAATACAATCAGTGATCATCGAAAAGTTGAAATCGGGACAGTAAGAGTAAAGTAGTCTCAACGCCCAGGGACATGGTTCTGTGGTAAAGAGTTCTGGACATAATCCAAAGCTCGGCGGTTCGATTCCCACCCTGGACACTTTTCTTCATATCTTTCAATCTTGATTTCAACTTTTCATGGATATGGGTGGTACCATTCCTGCCAATCGTGCGTAAAATTTGGATCTAAACATATTTCCAAACGTATGGAAAGGAAGCGCTACCACACCTTCCAATCGGGGATGTTCTGCCTAATTTAACTATTTTCAACACTGATATCGCTAAATTCACTGAGTAGTCTCCTCAGACCGATTAATAAAGTTACCGAGACTATAAATAAAGTATATAATGCCGATGTCACGGTGAAATTTTCCCCCTAGAAATCTTTCCCCCCGGAAAAATATCACCGGAGAAATATTTCCCCCCGGAGAAATATCACCAGTGAAATTTTTTCCGGGGGGAAAGATTTCACCGATACACTGTAATTGAAATTTTCAAGCAATTATCACCTTTCCAACCTATTTCTTTCAATTATTACATTATTATATTATCTAATCAATTGAATAGAATCTTTATTTTTGCTTGGCGTATTTTTTATAAAATTATCAAATAAGGAATGATCTCAGCTCCCAGGAACTAAAGTGACCCCCAAAATGTAGGATAATATTTGTTTAGCGGGAATTATTCCTTTTTTAGAGTACTGAAACATAATGTTTTAGTAAAGTCGTTACAGAAATGGGAATGGGAAAGATTAAATGACTGCACTTGATCATTACTATCCACTGTGTTAATATGTTTTTGATCGTGTTCCCCTCACGTTTATTTGCGGTTTCAGAATTTCTGGGAAAAGGGATCAGAAACGAAGGAGCAGAACAAATTCCAAATTTATTCTTCTGTCCCCAAATTTTCGAATATTTATTTGTGGTTTATTGTATTAAATTTTTCACTAAATAAGATTTAGTTTAGATTAACACAATTATTAACCCAATTTTAAATGTCCAGTAAACTATACTTCTTTAAAATTTTCTGGAAAGAGTACATAGAGCACAGCACAGGCGGACAAGGGGGGGAAGGGGATTCCCCCCTCCTCGGCGAAGTCGTCCACAAGGGATCGCGAAATTGCTCCCACAAGGGGTAAGAAAATTATCCAAAAATTTTTCTGCCTAAAAAACGTCAGAAAATGTGTTTTGGTTAAAATAAATCGCTGTTCTTTGTTAAAAAATGGTAAAAAGCGCTTAAAAATCGCTTTCAAAGGTACCCCCAAGAAAAATCGCTCTCACAAGGGGTACCCAAATTTGCTTAGGGTCAGTGAAATTTGACCTCCCGTTCAGGTATGGAACACAGAGTAGACTGGAGTTAAAATTAATCCCCTTAGCTCGTCTAACTCAATTTAAGCTTGTGTTCCCACCTTTAATATCTTTTATGAAAAGGTCTAAACTCGTTCAACAACAGCTTAGCCTTTTCTCGAAAGTCTTGTTTTCGATGTGGAGCAAGCAGAGCGAGTCGATATACCATCATCAGTGGGGAAACGAGAAATTGCCATTTTCTCGTTGGTCTGATTCTTATTAGTGATGTTTACGCTGGCCTATTTAGTTTCAGTTTCAGTTTCAGCTCCACTTTCAGACAGGTTTCCGTTTTAGTTTCAGTGTACATTTAAGGTGGTGATTCCCATTGGTCACATAAAGTTTGCACCATTATTACTCATCCATTACGTGGAGTTAAGAAGCCATTTTTATATAAAAATGTAGCTTGACATTATCTCTTTTTAACGCATGCCACGAAACTAATGTTGATTTTCTAAAATATTGTTAACACATTTTAGAAGAAGTATAATTTTCCAGAATTTTTGCAGACTCAAGTAAATTTTTTCGCGAGACATCGGTTATATCATTCGATACCTCCATCAAATAGCTGGGGACGGTTTTTTATTTATTGTGAAATAGCTCTTCGTTATAGAGAAATAAGCTGAAATGTGTGCGAAACCTGTATTTTGCCTACTTTTTCCAAATTTGTCAAGCGATTACTTCAGCTAGAAAGCAGCAATCGGTTCAACTAAAAAATCGTCCCTGGGTATATTTGTGCAGAAAACATTTGTTCAGTAGCAGCCCTCCAGCTTGCATGGTGAATGCTCCACAACCTCTGGAAAAAAATTGGTCGTGGTTTTGCAAAAACTACATTTTTTATGATAGCAGCCTACAGGATAGCAGTTGGAAGACGATCATGCGTCGGATTATTTGTCCCTATGGGACCTTCAGATCGACGCCCTTAGTTTGATTTTACAGCTTGCGTAGTTCAAGAAATCTTGGATTATTTGATTTCTGCAAAGATGACAAGTTTTCGACGCCAAAACAAGAAAATCGGCTATATCTCACGGTAGACAAAAGCTAGAAACTTGCTTTAAAAAGCAAAAATGTGAAGCTCAATGAGATCTTTCGAATGAATATAGTCATAGCTGTATAGCAGCAGTCAAACTTTCAGAAAATTGGAAAAACCTCCCTGACCGGAAATCTCGAATTTTTGAATCGGGATTGCGCGGAGGGTGTTAGAACGCTAAAAGAACTTATTTCGGAAAGTTTCATCAAATTTCATGTTGATTTACGCCGCCAAATAACAATATGTACCCAAAAGGAATCACCACCTTAAAATTGGGTTAATAATTGGGTTAATCTAAACTAAATCTTATTTAGTAAAAAATCTAATACAATAAACCACAAATAAATATTCGAAAATTTGGGGACACAAGAATTAATTTTGGAATTTTTCTGCTCCTTCGTTTTTGATCCCTTTTCCCAGAAATTCTGAAACCGCAAATAAATGTGAGGGGAACACGATCAAAAACTTATTAACACAGTGGATAGTAATGATCAAGTGCAGTCATTTAATCTTTCCCATTGAACATTCCTGTAACGACTTTACTAAAAAAATTGTTTCACTACTCTAGAAAAGGAATAATTCCCGCTAAACAAATATTATCCTACATTTTGGAGGTCACTTTAGTTCCTGGGAGCTGAGATCATTCCTTATTTGATAATTTTATAAAAAATATGCCAGGCAAAAATTAAGATTCTATTCAATTGATTAGATAATATTCTATTAAAGAAATAGGTTGGAAAGTTGATAATTGTTTGGAAATTTCAATTACAGTGTATCGGTGAAATTTTGCCCCCCGGAAAAATTTCTCTGGTGATATTTTTCCGGGGGGAAATATTTCTCCGGTGATATTTTTCCGGGGGGAAAATTTCACCGGTGAAATTTTTCCGGGGGGAAAAATTTCTAGGGGGAAAAATTTCACCGTGACACCGACAACTGTTTGAGCTTGTATTGTATTTCATGTTCACCAAAGTCGCCAACAAATTAAGGAGTCAGAGTTTCCAAAAGTACATCAATTTTAAAAGTGGAAGCGAATTGTGGCTAAGCCCAAAATTTTTTGGCAACAATAAAAACAGTGACTAAATCAACGTTAGGGTAGTTTTGGTCCACTTGCTAAAAAGTTTAACTGCTCTCAAGTTTTAAGGGACGGATCAATTAATCTAGCTATGTCGGTGCTGAGAACAGTTGCGGTAATTAATGAATGATTTCTTCATTGTCAGGGCAAAACTAGCTCTTCAACGTTTGCCCTCTTACAAAACTTGGAAAAAGGGTAGGTAAAAATTGTCAATGATCTAATTGATATTTCATTAATATCTGGTTTATTACCGACAAATATTCGAACCGCTTTGTCTTGGCATGCGTCCATTCTTTCTTACTAAGATATTAAAGTGGACAAGACTGTTATTTTTAACTGAAAAGAGGGATACCTATAAATATTTCGGTGTCTTTACTACAGGTGCGGAAAGTCACAATTGATTGTGTAAGATGCAATTTTCTGGCTTGAAATGGCCCATAATGTTCAGAGTAATGGTCACTTAAATATATTTGCTAGATGATAAAAGATAGCATAAATGACACATTTCTACGTTGGTACCTCAACTCAAACGACAACAAGCCAACAAGAGTCATTTTATGAGTTTACTTTGCATAACTTTGCAAATTTGAATTGTAAATTTTTACTCCACCCTAAAATGCTTGAACTTTTGAACTTTTCTCTGAAGCTTTAAGGATGTCAAATGTATGATAATTAGACGGGCCCTCCTGTTAGTTGCCAAAAGGGTCCCTTGTCTTTGAGACAGGTGCTGGTAGACCCCCGAAATTGCCCCCCAATATAAACCCATTTGTCGGCAAACATCAAAGCAAAAGGAATGTTGCACTGAAAACGCATGTTTAAACTGTGATTTTGTGACAAACATATTGGAGTGATAGGAATAGCATCATATTTCCGGGACAGGCAAAAAAGTCTGCAAAAGTTAAAAAACATAAATGACCTCCTTAACAGACTATTAAGGTTCGCTAAAACTGCTTACTTGATATTCCAAAAAGCATCGAAAATCTAGTTAAGGGATGAGTAAACTCTCAAAGTTTAAAAAGTTGAATTTGAAATTGTTTTAACTGAAGTAATTTTTCCTTTTCAAAAACAATAGGACAGAATCATTCAAAAAATGATGTCACGTCCGGTTGCAGTTTAGAACAGCCTAATGTTTGATTACTTGTGCTAATGTTTTAAGAAATTGGATCAATTGAACTTTATCCCCCCCCCAATAAGGATTGGTCGATTATTGGTCAACAAAGGATCATTGCAAGAGATCAACCAAACCTTAGAGCATGATTTATGCATCGTTCGAATGCTCGAGGTGTGCTCTATTTGCTGTTGCTTACTGCTGTTAAAGGTTAAGTTTAAATGACTATCGAAAATGGCAAAAAACCTGGGACTTTGGTAGTCTTTTAGGCTTAACTTTTCACAGCAGCAAGCAACAGTGAACTGTTTCACAGCAAACACATAGAACACATTTCGAGCATTCCAACCAACCATGCACATATAAATCATGCTCTAAGATTTATTGATGTCTTGCAATAAGTCATTGAAGTTGACCACGTTTAATTGGGGGGGGGATAAAGTTCAATTGATCCAACACGGGTATTCGGGATATTCGGGAAGTATTCGAGGAAAATAGGTTTACCACCGAAATTTCAAAATTTTTAATTTTTTTAAAATTATTATGTTGCTGCAAATTTTTAAAAATTGCAAATTGCACTACTATTAGCATTAATTTTGAGACAAATTGCGGAAATGCTCACGGTACAATCACCGTCGAAGATGTTTTGGAAAAAGTCCCCCACAGGATGTTAATTGGGGTACCCGTTTATTGTAGGTAAATACTCCGTACTGCGCTAAGTATAATTTGCGATGCAAGTAATATGCATTGGGTTAACACAGGCGTTATATGGGGGGGTCAATCCCTCTTTATTGCCCCTTTATTGTTTGAGACCGGCCAGGATTTCACCGACCGGCCGCCGGCCGGCTACCGGCCTAGAGCAGTTGCCAGTGCAGCTGTTATGACAGCTAAGATATTGCTTTTCGGATTCTATATTAGAAAAGTGCAGGTGTACGTGTGGCAGCACAGCCCAGACTAAATCCAGGCTTTTAACAGTTTTCGTGTAAGCTCCAGGTTCTAAACCAAGGCCCTCCTTACGCATATCCGGTTCCAGTACTGTCGGCGCTGGAGCAGGAGGATGAAGAAGAAGAGTAGAGTATGAAACTAAATCCTAGGCTAAAATGTGGATATTTTCAAACGTCGAAATCCCTAGATTATTTTGATTATTGTCGTCCAATAACACTTTAATTTGTTGTGAACTAAACACGCCCTATTTAGTATTCTAGCTACGGTAAGAGAAGTTATAGCAGTGAGTTGCGTGGCTTCATAGTTTAGGCGTAGCTTCTGCTTTTTAGCACAACTAGTTTTGGAGTTCATTTCAAATTTAAATTGTAAATTTCTGACCGTTGATTAGCATTAGTCGGCGGCGAAATTCGACCGGCGAGCTAAAGTTGCCGGTCGGCCTCAAACACTACACTACCTCCCTCCCCGCCTGGACATCAAACCTTCCAAAAAATTGCTGATTTTTATTATTCTTAACATTTTTGTGAAAATTCACGTTAACTGATGCTCACGGAACAAGCCTCGTCGAAAACTTGCGTTCAAGGTACAAGCCTCCTCAAAAACTTTCGGGGACAAGCCCCGCCCAGGATCGACCCTAGGTTAATGTATCGTTTGCACAATCATTTTTCCACAGATTGCTGTTCTTCCCATCTTTCATTATTATTACTAAGAAGAAAACATAATATAAGCTAGTAGTATAGTGTACCCGTTTCGGGCCCCGCTCTCGGGAGCAACTGACCTTTGACCCGTCCTACTGCCAGTTCTATCGTCCCGTGCTCGTTCACGAAACATACCCCCAGTTCACCTAGTAGTTACTCCTAGTTCTTCCTGGTTGTTCCCCCAGTTTATACTCCTAGTTCTACACCCAGTTCCTGCCCTTGCCGACCACACACCTTCACAGCACCCAGTTTATATTCCTAGTTCTGACACCCAGTTCTACATCCAGTTATTACCCTTACCATCGATCTGCGGCCGATTCCGATCCCGATTTGGCACTGAAGGGGGAAATCTTGTTCCAACTTCTAGGAAATTCTTACTATGGTCGGACTATTACAAACTTGGAAAAACATTTGGATGTCTAAATTTTGCCAACGGATCAGCCGCCAGCAGGGAAGTAAACGGGTGGAGATTTAGAAGATATAGATGATCTTGAAATTGGGGTTAAGAGGTTCAATCTGCAAAATCCAAAAATTGTTTACTCCGCCTTCCAGAGTTAGTGTGCGTTGTCTATCAATACGCCAAACTTAGGATGCTTCAGTTCTTCTGACTGCCTGAAACCCAATTTGTGGCCAGAAACCTTCCAGCTTCTTTTCAAACTGCGCAGGACTCCCCTATTTTGCCTGCTCTTCCAAAAACCTAAATGATTGCGTCCCGGTTATAAATGGGAAAAAGTGGGATAAGGCCCTTAAAGATTTCTTTGTACTAGACCCCAGCCAAAAACGAATACCTGGACTATTCAAGGAAGAATGGACAGGAGCCGGTATAATAGCCCTCTGTAGTAAAACTTACCTAGCATGGGGAAAGACGAATAAAGTCTCCCACAAAGGAGTAAGCAAAGCCCTAAATAGCTACACCCCGGAAGATTTCAAAGATGTCCTAGAAACAGGAAATACAAAATCAGGAGAAAATAGGGGACTTAGAATCGTAGATGGGGACATGGTAAAATACTTCCAAACTAAAGACGCCCTTCCTTACCTCTACCCTAAAAGGAAAGTGTTAGCAGATGGAGTAACTACAGTACCTTTGGACAGATAACCTACATGTTTAGTATTTGTTTTATCCCAACAGTCCTCTTTAGGACTAGCTGTATATACTGTACATACTTGTTAATTTGTGTGTAAGCTGTAGTAAAATGAAAAAATAATGAAAATACCAAAAACATTAGATGGTGATGGGCCGGACTAGTAGTGTAGGCAGGTAGGTGTCCGGTAATGGGCCGACGCCGGGTCCCAAGCCCCGGGGGAAGAACGCAGAGGGACGGCGCGTAATGAAAGGTTACTGGGTGTGGAATCCGGGAGAACTAGGTGTATAAACAGGGTGTTTGATTGGTGTTTGGTTGGTAAGGGTAATAACTGGATGTAGAACTGGGTGTCAGAACTAGGAATATAAACTGGGTGCTGTGAAGGTGTGTGGTCGGCAAGGGCAGGAACTGGGTGTAGAACTAGGAGTATAAACTGGGGGAACAACCAGGAAGAACTAGGAGTAACTACTAGGTGAACTGGGGGTATGTTTCGTGAACGAGCACGGGACGATAGAACTGGCAGTAGGACGGGTCAAAGGT